>JAJONR010008847.1:0-21390 GCA_029582245.1 Solanum etuberosum
TTTCTTTCAAAAATTATGTGAAATCACTTAGAAAAAAGGGCTTAGTGAGATTAATCCTTTTTGGACAATGAATTATATAGCTTAAGGTCCTTTTTGGATCTCGCACATCCTTGATTCAAATCAAGTCCCCAAAATGGATTACATTTATGCTTTGTTTCTTCCTCCTGCAAATAACATTGATCTTCAGATTATCTCCTATCAATTGACAGGTATCAAAAACTACTTTATGAAATTTAGATCTATAATAATTGTCTTGTTCAATTAAAATATTTTTGGGTTACGATTCATCCAAAAATATATTTTCTTTCAAAAATTATGTGAAATCACTTAGAAAAAAGGGCTTAGTGAGATTAATCCTTTTTGGACAATGAATTATATAGCTTAAGGTCCTTTTTGGATCTCGCACATCCTTGATTCAAATCAAGTCCCCAAAATGGATTACATTTATGCTTTGTTTCTTCCTCCTGCAAATAACATTGATCTTCAGATTATCTCCTATCAATTGACAGGTATCAAAAACTACTTTATGAAATTTAGATCTATAATAATTGTCTTGTTCAATTAAAATATTTTTGGGTTACGATTCATCCAAAAATATATTTTCTTTCAAAAATTATGTGAAATCACTTAGAAAAAAGGGCTTAGTGAGATTAATCCTTTTTGGACAATGAATTATATAGCTTAAGGTCCTTTTTGGAGTCTCATTATCCTCAAAGAAGATCACAGTACATCAATACATGCCACTAGTAAATAAAACGACTGCGAGAATTAGATGTTGGACTACTAAATTCTTATCATACAGTGACAAAGTTCAACTGATCAAGAGTATCCTATTTGAAATGCAAACATGCCGGAGACAAATATTTCTATTGCCTAAGAAGGTCATAGAACAAACCACTATTATTTATTGGACCTTCATTTGGACAGGTAGCACCGAAACTTCGAAAAGAGTTCTGGTTGCTTAGGATACAGTATGTAAACCCAAAAGTGCAGGAGGCTTGAATATGATGATTTTCAAGTGCGGAACAAGGAAACTATTAACAAGCTTCTAAGGGGTTGTATCCTTCAAAAAAACACTTTTTGGATTCAATGACCACATGATTTATACATAAAGAGACAAGATTTAACCATAATGGAGACTACAAAGCAGGCCTGCTAACTGGTGAGGAAGATCTTAAACGGTAGAACATCGTTTAACTAGAACATAGTGCTCACAAACCTGCAAAAAATCTCTAGAAAAGGAAAGTACGACATTAAAAAAGATTACAAGTTCTTTCGCCCTAATTTTTAAAAAGTGAATTGAAAAAGCCAGATAATGATCCAAAGAATAATTTCAAAATACCAGTTCATTATTTGGCTAATACTTCAAGGAAGATTAGCTACGGTGGACATATTAGAGAGATGTGACATACAAGTACCACAAGAGTGCGTGTTGTGTAACACATAAGAAGTAGAATCTCTCACACATTATCACGACCAAAAAATAGACGTGATGGCACTCGTCTTATCCCACCAAGACAAGTCAGCCTAAAACTCAAATATAACAAAAATGCGGAAGTAAGACAAATTGAAATCTCAAAATATCATAAGTGCGGATAACTAAGTCAACTTAATAAAACTCTCAAAACCTGGTTGTCACGTGTACAAGCCTCTAAAGTATTACAATTTATTCAAAATAAAAACACAAGTCTCAAATGACATTGTTTCTAGAATAGAACAAGATCACAAATAGGAGTAAGAAGGTCCGCTGAGATGACAAGCAGCTACCTGACAAACCTCCACAAGAAGCCTCGGACAAGAAGAGAAGAGAAAGAGTATCACAAAGATCCGAGCTAGTAACCTACAAAAATGTAGAAGCAAGGGGTGAGTAACAAACCACACGGTACTCAGCAAGTAAACGTCTAAACACAAGCTAAGGAAACAGAATACAGGTACTCCTTACACCCCATTTGAACCTCCACAACTATAACCTGCATAAAACCAGCCCAACCTAACAGTTCACAGTTTACATAGCCCACAGCTCAACAACAACACTCTAACAAATTACATCTCCTCAACAACAAACTCAATATTCATCAGTCACAACTTCCACAGAAAGGCACTCACAAGATCAGCAACACACAAGATCAAGTTCATCAATGATAAAAATGTGCAATGCAATGTCAAGTATAGTGATGCATGTCTGACCTAACGATACACACCAGCTGTCTCTCAATCTGGGACCCATGGGGGACATATATGTCCATGCATCCATCGCGGCGCACGACACATCCCTCGATATACAGTATCCATTGCAGAGCGCGATACGTCCCTCGATAATAGAATCCGTCGCGGGGCGCGACACGTCCCTCGAAATGGTACATCCTCTTTAATTTCTTATTCTTTCTCAATTCACATAACACTTGTCACAACGATGTCTCAAAACCATGCAAATGACATGTTCACATAAATAATGAGGAGATGACCATTTTCATAATAATGCACAATTCACAGCAACACAATCGTGATACAACATCAACAATGAGTCAATAAGCCTTTCAAACCATTCTCAAGACATCACACACCAACAATTAATCACATTGCCTTTTATTACCCCTTTTTCATCATTAGAATTATTCAATACGGATAAGTCAACCCATTACCGAGTCTCATTACTCCCCAACACATACCACAAGGAAATATACGATTCTATACACTTAACAAGGGTTTAGAAATCTACTTGCCTCAAACAATCGAACAATTACTTTGGTACTTGTGCCTTCCTCTTTCGTTGTACATCCAAATCAATACAATCTATTCAAATAAATAACCACAATAAGATTTCGAAACTAACAACACTCATATTACTATAGGTCTAGCCTAGACCCAAAAACTCACTAGATTTATAATCAAGTTCCTAATCTTGGTGCCAATTAACATGTCAACTCTTTCAACTTTTATCCAATTTTCAAGCCTCGGGTAAATCTCAATTCCTTTAATATTACAACTTTAATGGTATTCAAATAATTCAATACACCAAATATTTAATTACCTATCTCAATATATCAACCATAAATTATTATATGATAATAAAAATAAAAATTGAAATCAGTTAATTACGATATTAAATAAATTATGGACTTGGCCCATTAATTACTAATTATATTAATTATTAAAGAATTCTTATCAATAAAATAACCATGGTTATATGAGTAATTTAAAATTCTCATTAAAAATTTATGAAAAGGGTCTTTTATGAAAATTTCTATAAATGACAATCCGGGTCATTAGATTATCCACCACTAAAAATCATGTTCGTCCTCGAACATAAGGAAGAAGAACGAAGAATAACCGATGTTACCAAAAGCTTGAGTTACAACCTACCAATCGGTGTTCATCTGAGCTCCTCCTTAATACTATTCCATCAAGATCAACTACTAAGAACTGAACTTTCGAATCAAACTTTGGAAGATCTATAAATCAATAGTGATTATTAAGCCACATACTAACTCATGAACCCAATCTACACTGAAACCCACTGGACTATAACACAACCATCATGACGAATCTTTTCTCACGTAACCAAAATAACATTCTGAATCAATACTGGCTACAACCAAAAGTGAATATGAACCAACCACCACACACTCATAATGCACAAACCATGATAGATCTTATCAAAATTTCATTCTCACAATATAATATCTCCACGAGTTTAAGTTATAAAATATGATCTTTAGAGATGGGGTACTCATCAAGGGAGAATCAAACTTATATAACCCAAAGAAGGATAAGATTAAGTAAACACCCAACAAGCGATACACTTCAAAATGCAGAACCTCTGACAACACTCTTTAGACAATTTTAACACTTCATAGCAGCACTTATATAAGGTTTAATCAGCAAGGTTGTGCGTGTAGAACTACTGATATACTTCAACTATCCCAAACAACACCAAATATGCCATAACAAAAGTGACCAAGTCTACCCAAGGATGCCACCCTACCAGGAGGATAATCACCGGATCGGTACACCCAATCCACCACTAGGGATTCACCCATAGATGTGGAAACACGCATAGCATAAGTAGTGAATCATACTCGAAATAATGTCCAGTACGAAGAAGGTGGTCACATAAGAATATATGGAACCAGGGTCGAATAACACAAGATACTCCTTTCATAGTGTCCATATAAATAAAATTCCATTCATCTGACTCCATTTCTCAATTTTTAGCCACCCACAATCAACCAGTCTGATCTCCATTAGAATATTACAAATACTCGATTCATCAAACCCCACATACTTCTCACAGTACTCCATTGAAGCTAACACTCTTAATACCAACAAACATCATAACTACACCAGCCATTTACCTTACTCTCAAATGGTCACTAGTATCAAAGTCTTCTTAGCAAACACATTGTAGACCCTCAAAATTTCAAAATATGGCTCCCTCTCTTTCCATTTAAGCATTACATGAAAGATATGAGTCACACTTAAGACTGATAGAACTAATTCCAAATCTAATAGTACTTTTCCATTGAGGTACAATAATTGAATCACACCCAATGTCAACTTCACGCGAACTTTTACATACCATTTTTCAACTACCATTCATACTATCATGTACCTTATGCCAAAACTCAAAGAAATCCTTGGTCACTCCAATAATTCTATGTACTATAAGCTCATAACCTCTACTCACCATCAAATGCCTATGTAACACATCATAACAGTCTATGTTGTCTCATAAAAATAGTAGTTTCAATCCCCTCAAAATCCTCAATAACCATGTATAACTGTAGGTCCACACTGTTCCGTATCCATAAGTCACCTATCATAATCTGAACAATTTAGCCCCATATAACAACACATAATCTTACACACCTCACTGTTTTTCACCCAATTCAAGACCCAATCTTCATACAAATTGCTGATAAATCCCAAGTAAGCCTATACCGAACCAATTAACATTCATAATCATATTAGAACTTATATATGAAAATCCATATATCCTTCAACTTCGAACCAAGAGTCTATATGAGAGGTCTTATTCCTCCACATCTCTTAAATTCTTCCCATGATGCAAATTTTAAATGCCTTGAACTCTTCAATACCCCAGACTCTTTTTCCTTTCGCTGACTTGCTTACCAATCTTATCATTTGATCAACAACCCATGATATTTTTACCTTATCCTCTAAATTAGAATATTACGTGAAACCCTCCTTAGGGTATAACAATTAAAAGTAACCAAATTTACTACTCAAATTATTTTTAAGTCCTTCCAAATGCTTCATACTCAATGTGATGGACCATTTCTTACCTACCAATCCATACCTTGACAAAATACACTACCACAAATCTAAACTCACAACGAAAAACTTGAATTTTGAATCCAACTGTGTAACCCAATCCCTTTATCTATCAACATTAGCTCATACCTTGAAGATTTTTATGAATTCATGTATCTTATCTTATCATTGATCGCCTCTCCATCGACCCTTATCATATCTTTCGCTAAAAATTCAACCGTACTCATTACCAAACTCTAAATCACAAAAAAAAAATGTATCATCACACTCGAGCTGAACGGTTGTACACTGATTTCTCAAATTTTATTCAATAGTTTTTAACCAATATGATGAACCTGTGGCACTGTTATCATAAGTAGAGCAAAATAGATGAAACCACGCGTCTCTGAACTCAATTTTCTACTATCTGAAGATACATCTTTGGCCTTTGCAATTAGAGTTCATATTCTTGCTCTCACTTCCTTCCAAAGGTTAAACTACATCCCACTAATTCTTTCAATTTATGACTCTAGCTCCTTTCAATTCTATTTGAGTAGTGTCTCACCACATCCTACAATTTTCCATATGACCACGCCACTCACCAATTAGTAGCAAACCATATTTTTAGATGCACGCAAGTTGTTATTACCATAGAGAATCCAATTAACCAAAAAATTTTGTCATATAGTTGCATCCTGGTCATAATCTATCACAAACTCTTATTATCATTATGCCCAGTTAGCCCTCGCCATCACCACAAAGTCAACCTTGTCATCGACATGACATCTCAAACCCAACTATACCAATCAAATTCAAAGGACTAACTCAATTTTATACGCACTTTCTTACTAAAATTCTCAATTACCTTCACACAAGTATACCTGTTGGGAATTCCTTTACCCATAAGCTTGTCATCCTTATATCAATCCACTTCCATGGAGTTTACGACAAAATCACCACTCATTTAAAATCCTCGAGATACACCTCACAACCTAAACACATTAATATCGTACCAAAAAAATCCACTACTAAAAGCTTCCTTATAAATAATTTTTAACCCAAGCGTTCGTAGTAACAAACTAGTTGGTTTCTCCAATGTAAATGCAACACTAAATCTCTTTATACGAGCATTTGATACAACTTATAACTCTTTAATTAATTAGTATTCACACTTGACAATCGACGTATCAATTTTTATATACCACTAGTACCACACTATGAAAGTCTGTTAGATCCACCACTAGAACAGATCATACCTATCGAGAAGATTGTACCCAAATAGCCCACACATTTATATTCATTGAATAACTGTAAAATATTATAAAATTCGTTCTGTCTCTAGCTAAGATATATGCATTCTTTCGTAGATCAGGTCGATAACAGAAGTAACACACTCCATAACTCTAACCAAGTAAGCATCAGTACTGTTGTAGTAGTCATGTCATGACCCTCTTTGGTATACACTTAATCTATGAAACCACAAAAAGAGACTCTGACTTCAATTGGTGCAACATCATTCTTATCATTCGCTAAGCAACCCATACATGTTATGACAACTTTTCTAATTGTGTTTTCCCAAGTTACATTGTTCATTATTAATCACTCTACTTCCAATTGTCGAACCACTCAAGATATTGCCTATATCACACAAGTATTATTCTCTCTACTAGGGTAACTAACGTGAAAAGGATAACACATTCATGAAGTCCCTTATACCATTGTTTAACCTCATCATTCAGATATCCTCGAAATGCTTCGGCGAGCCATCACCTAACTCAATCCCTTCGAATCGTTGAACATTCTAAATTTTACCACTCATCATTTTCATAAGTTTGTACTTTCTAAACCAAATCTAACCTCCAATCCATACACGACACCAACTACTCGCACGAAGAACCACGCACGAGTGATCAATATATGTGAGAGAGTGGAATGAAGTGATAGGAGTCAAGTACGACCAAGGATGCACGATAGAGATCCAAAAAGTGAAGATTTTTCTTAAAAGTCACTATAGCCTCTCGAAGATAAGTACAGACGTCTCCGTACCAATCCTCGAGACTCTACTTAGACTCGACTTGTACACACGTGAGACCTATGAACCTAGCTCTGATATCATTTTGTCACGACCCAAAAATGGACGTGATGACACTCGTCTTATCCCACCAAGATAAGTCAGCCTAAAACTCAAATATCACAAAAATGCGGAAGTAAGACATATTGAAATCTCAAAATATCATAAGTGCGGATAACTAAGTCAACTTAATAAAACCTCCAAAACCTGGTTGTCACGTATACAAGCCTCTAAAGTATTACAATTTATTCAAAAGAAAAATACAAGTCTCAAATGACATTGTTTCTCGAATAGAACAAGATCACAAATAGGAGTAAGAAGGTCCGCTGAGATGACAAGCAGCTACCTCACAAACCTCCACAAGAAGCCTCGGACAAGAAGAGAAGAGAAAGAGTATCACAAAGATCCGGGCTAATAATCTACAAAAATGTAGAAGCAAGTGGTGAGAACCAAACCACACGGTACTCAGCAAGTAAACTTCTAAACACAAGCTAAGGGAACAGAATTACGGGTACTCCTTACACCCCATCCAAACCTCCACAATTACAACCTGCATAAAACCAGCCCAACCTAACAGTTCACGGTTTACATAGCACACAGGTCAACAACAACACTCTAACAAATTACATCTCCTCAACAACAAACTCAATATTCATCAATCACAACTTCCAAAGAAAGACACTCACAAGATCAGCAACACACAAGATCAAGTTCATCAATGATAAAAATGTGCAATGCAATGAAATGCAATGTCAAGTATAGTGATGCATGTCTGACCTAACGATACACACCCATTGTCTCTCAGTCCGGGACCCATGGGGGACATATCTGTCCATGCAACAATCGCGAAGCGTGACACATTCCTCGATATATCGTATCCATCGCGGCGCGCGATACGTCCCTCGATAATAGGATCCGTCGCGGCGCGTGACACGTCCCTCGAAATGGTACATCCTCTTTAATTTCTTATTCTTTCTCAATTCACATAACACTTGTCACAACCATGTCTCAAAACAATGCAAATGACATGTTCACATAAATAATTAGGAGATGACCATTTTCATAATAATGCACAATTCACAACAACACAATCGTGATTCAACATCAACAATGAGTCAATAAGCCTTTCAAACCATTCTCAACACATCACACACCAACAATTAATCACATAGCCTTTTATTACCCCTTTTTAATCATTAGAATTATTCAATATGGACAAGTCAACCCATCACCGAGTCTCATTACTCCCCAACACATACCACAAGGAAATACACGATTCTATACACTTAACAAGGGTTTAGAAATCCACTTGCCTCAAACAATCGAATAATTACTTTGGTACTTTAGCCTTCCTCTTTTGTTGTACTTCCAAATCAATACAATCTATTCAAATAAATAACCACAATAAGATTTCGAAACTAACAACACCCATATTACTATAGGTCTAGCCTAGACCCAAAAATTCACTCGATTTATAATCAAGTTCCTAATCTTGGTGCCAATTAACATGTCAACTCTTTCAACTTTTCTCTAATTTTTAAGCCTCGGGTAAGTCTTAATTCCTTTAATATTACAACTTTAATGGTATTCAAATAATTCAATACACCAAATATTTAATTACTTATCTCAATATATCAAACATAAATTATTATATGATAATAAAAATAAAAATTGAAATCAGTTAATTACGAAAAATAGTATGCAGAATGTAAACTATTTATAATGATGATTTACTACGTATACCATTCCTCATTCCTATGATTGAATTCTCAAAAGGAAATCATTGCCAATCATTACGTACCCACCACAAATTGTCTACCATTGATTTTTAAGAACCAATATTTCCTATTGCTTTCTAACCAAACAATACAATATTATATATATTCATATCGTAGAAGCAATTACCCAGAACCAAAAAAAAGAAGGCTCGAGGTTTTACCTGTAGCACGAATTATTTCCTTGTGGCGCCGAATCATGCCCTCTGCCTCTATCATAAATATTTTTCTTTTCTTTCTAGTTAATAAAAAAACTAAACCCCATTCTACTTTAATTCATTCTCATACATGAGCCAATTGGTATATGATATTAAATAAATTATGGACTTGACCCATGAATTATTAATTATATTAATTATTAAAGAATTCTAATCAATAATATAACCATAGTTATATGAGTAATTCAAAATTCTCATTAAAAATTTATGAAAAGGGTCTTTTATTAAAATTTCCAAAAATAACAATCCGGGTCATTACACACATCTATTTTCTTGGATGTAAGTATGCAACGAAGCTGTGGATGTTGTCAGACTGACTGAGAATACAACGACAAATTCTAATTTAGGAAGTTGAAATACAATGGTTAACATACATGGTGAAACAAAGGAAATTAGAATCACAGGTGCTAGGTTGGCTGTTCAATGTTTGAATTTACTATGTCTAGATTGAGCGCACTACTAAAAGATTTCAACAACACCAACATGAATACAAACATAGAGCCAGAGAAATCATCCTCCAACTTCATGCAAAAAGTACAACACCAAATTAAATGGGAAAAACTATTTCAAAGATTAGACAATTTTTCTAGCTAGAAGTGTAGAGTTATATAGTACAAAAGTAATAAAATAGCTAGCTTGATGATATTTGTAAAGAAGTGAGGAATAAATTAAAAGTCTAAATAGCTAATTGGTGTATAAATTCTTACCGGTTGAAAAAAAGCTAAGCTTTCGACAAAAAAAAAAATTAAAAAAATATTAAGATTATTACATTTGTCTATATATAAGTATTTAAACCTAGATTAAGTGTTTTCTTTTTTGAATCACATCAAATTGTATGCTCTTAATATTCGTTTTAAAAAATAATAATTTACTATACTCCATAATTATATTTTGTAGTGATATTTTTAAATAATTATAAAATATAGCTATATCTTACATCTTAGTATATATACATTGATATTCGCGTTTCTAAATTGAAGGCACAATTCTTATACGGGTTCTTATACGAGTGTGTATTGTGTATATGACATCAATATACATATATAAATATTATATGCACACCCATATACAATACATCAATTTATATATATTGATACTCTATGCACGTACATACAATATAGTATATGTTATATTTTAAAAGAAAATTATGTTATGTTTTGAAAATAAACTTGTTATTACTGAAATCTTTCCTTTTAGATTTATTAGGTCGAATTTTAGGTATATTAATATTTTGGGGTTATGAAACTCTATTACTTTAAAATAATATATATTAAATAAACTAACTATAATTTTTGGTGAAGTTTAAATAACAAAAACGATATTGTATAAACTTAAGTGAAAGTTAAATAATTTTATAGTTAGATTAACGATTTTACTACAATTATACTAAATTTTAATGGCCTTTATGAAATTAACCCAAAAATATTTCTTCGCAAAAATTATTTTTTCTTCTTTAGTGATATATCTATAATTGTCTTGTTTCTAATTGTAATTATTTCGTATAATTTTTTCCGCATTTCCCCCTCCCCCCTTCATCTCCGTCTCTTAATCTAGGGTTTATACCCTTTGGTCTTCTTAATTATATCGATGTCTTAGAGCTATTAAACAAAAATTTCTAGCTTACATTCATATATTACATTTTCATCTCCAGTATTAAATTTTGTAAATTTGTTTACTTTTTCGATGTTCATCAAGAATGAAATCGGCTAGAGCACAGATCTCGCACGTCCTTGATCCAAATCAAGTCCCCAAAATGGATTGCATTTATGCTTTGTTTCTACATCGTGCAAATATCATTGATCATCAGATTATCTCGTATCAATTGTCAGGTATCAAAAATTACTTTACAAACTTTAGATCTATAATAGTTGTCTTGTTCAATTAAAATAATTTTGGGTTATAATTCATATAAAAGTAAATTTTATTTAAAAAAATTATGTCACATCACTTAGAAAGAGGGTTTAGTGCGACTATTTCTTTTTGATAAAGAATTATATAGCTTAAGATCTTTTAGGGGGATAACATATACCTCAAATGTACATGTTGTTTGAAAAAATCTACTTGAAAGATTTGAAAATGTAGATAGTTCCTGAATATTGAATTTACATAAAAATATAACTATATTGGCACTATATTGTAAATTTGATATATCATGAAAGAAATTAAATATAATAAAATTAATTGTCATGAGAAAGAATCTAACAAAGACTTGTCACAATCAAATACATCACTACTGAGGATCAACCTACTGATGTTTTTATCAAAAGACTCATCAGACTGCAATATAAGTATTTGAGTTCAGATTAAGTGTCCTTCACATATGTATATCATAATTAACCTGAGAGGAATTACTGAAAATAAAAAAATATTAAGGTTATTTTATTTGTCTATATATAAGTATTTGAATCCAGATTAAGTGTTTTCTTTTTTGAATCACATATCTTCATATTTTTTGTTTTAAATTTTTCCTTTAAGTATTTGATTGTGAATTAATTATAAATATAGTGTTTTAACTGAGATTTTGGTTATTCTAGTATTGTTTTTGTGCTTAAAATCATACTTGGATTGTTAAACTAATGTTTATGTATTAGTTTCTTTGAATCTTATAATATGATTTAACTAATTAATTTAATTTTTTTTACATAGTGTTAATCATTTCTCATTTCATTAGTAATACAATAATAACTTACTAGCAAGGCGAATTTAGGATTTGTAGACTTTGGGTGCACCAATTTTACCTTAGCTCAAATATAAGCTCTAAGATAAACTTAAATAAAAATATTGAATTACCTTAACTAAAATATGAGCTCTAAGATAGATTTAAAATAAAAATAGTGAAATAAACAATCTAGCTGGATTTGAACTCAAGTCTCGCATGTGGATCCTCTAACAGTCTAGCTTGTACCAGCCACACAATGACACTCTTATACTTTTCATGGGTACACTGTTAATTATATCCTAATTTATGTCAGATTCTCAAAATAAATATATACATATAAAAAGCTTAGATCTAAACTGTGGCTGAAAATTAACATGATATTAATTTATTCTTAAAATATCATGTTAAGATATTAATTATTCTTAAAATATCAGTTTAGATATTAAATATTCTTAAAATATCGTGTTAAGATATTAATTATTCTTTAAATGTGAAGATGCTTGTCTTTAACTGAGTGTTTAACATTTTATACTAGAATATTGATAAGCAAAATAAAATAGATAGTGGAGATGTAATAATAGTCGTTCCCATGACGTGTATTGCACTTGAAGCTGATGTTTTAGAGGTGAGCTTTTCAAAATTTCCTCTTCATAAAAAGACAAATAAAGAGGAAATTTTCAAAAGCTTACCTCTAAAATATCAGCTTTAAGTGCAATACACGATATGGGAACTGCTATTGTTGTATCTCCATCATCTACTTTATTTTGCTTATCCATATTCTAATAGAAAATGTTAAACACTTAGTTGAAGAGAAGAATCTTCATATTTAAAGAATTTTGTAAGAATACTTTAAGAATAATTAATACGTAAACAGTCACGCCCCGAGGCTACCCCCTTGACCTAACACGGGACCTAGGATCACGAGTAACCCCAAGCTAACCCTGTGTCTGGCATATCATAAGCATAATGAAGATAACTGATAAAACAGATACTATGAGGAAGCTAAAACAATAGGTAACTGGAAAATGGAGAATACCCAACTAGTCTGAATGTATAAATCATACTAAGAGTTTAACAATAACTGAAAGATAAACTCATCAACCTAAGATGATTCTATTGCTATGTCTGAAAAGCCTCTAACTAAGTTGAGTTGCTGGGACATGCCCCCTAGCTAACTCTAACAAAACTGAAAACTGAATAAAAAGACTGAAATGGAAAGCATGTTTATTGTCCTCGAAGTAAGAGGACTCACCACTGAAGCTGCTGAAATGCGGATCGATAATCGATCTAAGCGCGATCTGGATGCTGAGTACCTGAACCTACATCATAAAAGGATGTAGCGCAGAGTATGCGTTAGCACTTTGAATGTACTGAGCATGCAGGATACAAATACTAAGTTGAACAAATATATATAAGCTGAACAAGGCATAACTGAGCAATACTGTAAACTGAGCAAGAATGTAAATACTGAAAAACTAAACTGAATGCAATGACCAAGTACTTATCATGAACATGACATATTGAACTGAATGCTGAAGTATATACTGAAAACCTGGTCAAATGCACTAAGAGCCTGACTGTGGGAGCTACTATTAACCGACATAAAACCGCGTGAGCTAAACGTGGAGTCCAATGTATACGCCCCATCGAGAGGACCCAATATACTTTGCCATTGGTATAAAGGCATGACTAGCGTGATCACTAACTCTAATGCCCAAAAGAGGGAACCTATACTCCTACAGGGGCACGTAGTTCTGGGACTATGAGGGTACGTTGAACCTAGTCCAACTCGGTGCTAAGTCTATTCCTAACAGAATATGTATATGATACAAAAGTAACTGACATACTGAATAGCTCAAAATACTGATATTCAATCTGAGAATGCAACATTTATAAACTGATAATGTGACATTTGAAAACTGAAGCATGATTATCTGTTTAACTGACCTAGCAAGTGTAATTCATGAACTAGGAGAATCTACACAAACTAGAGTTCTAAGTTTCATACAGGGAATTAAGCAAACGTTCCAAGAAAATATGTTATTTCGATTAGGGATACTATAACAACTAAATCACAACAAAACTCCAAGGTTTTAGAAACCCTAGGTCTAAACAAGATATGGAGAATCAAGGAACTGACAAAATTCTAGGAACCTAGTGGATGAAAGGAATCCACTAGTGAAATACCACATACCTGGTGAGGAAATCTACGGAGAAATACTTCGATTTCGGGGCTGAAACTTATAGCAAACCTTTTGATTGTTCTTGGGAAACTGGCGCCTCTTTCTTCTCATTTTTTCTCTAAGTTTGGATGATTTTAGGTGAATGAGGGTTCTGGTATGTCTGACTAAGTTATTAGGGTTAAATTGAGTATAACGACTTAGTTTAGGCATCAAACGGCGTAGTTTAAATGTCCAACGCATAGAGGAAAGGACCAAAATGATCCTGACTTAAATCTGACGAGTGCCACCTACTACAGGACTGATGGGCCGTCAGTTGACCTACCAACCGTTGGTAGGAGTCGTCGGTCAAGCTCTGTCCGACAAGGCTTTACTAAAACGAGCATAACTTTTTACTCGGAGATGGAATTTTAGCAAACTCAGTGGCGTTGGAAAGAAGATTCAATTATCTTTCATTTTATAGGTAAGGGGACACCTAATTCATCTTGTACTAAAAGATATGACCATTTGAAGTTTATCCAACAGTCATTTCCCTCCAATTGGCTGCTGACCCTCACCTACGGTCCGTAGGTCCAACCACGGACCGTCCTGGTAAACCCTGGGTGGGGTCAGAGACAATAAACATTTGGTACCCAACAACAGACCCCACCTACGGACCGTGTGTCAGACCACTGACCGTCGGTGTCTTCCATGGTTCTTGCACTAGGTCCTGGAAAGCTGCATTTTTCTATTTTCTCAAATCTGAGGTGTTACATAAATTGAGACTGAAAATACCATATGATATTCTAAAATTTGACACAATTTCCAATCGGGTACCGACATTAGCCGGTCAATTCCCGGTCAACAGTGAAACTGCAGAGAAAAACAAGTTTTTTTATTTTTCCTACTTAAACTACACAAAAAGCGAAAAAAGCCCTCTTTGTTTTCAAATTTTTTAAAGTACTCTCTAGGATAAGACCTAGTTCTCTCTCTGCCATTTTTTCAGACTGAATCAGTCAAAAATCTCTATACATATACTCAGATGAAGTTAAATTTTGCATTTTTATAGTTAATTTTTGTGAAATTTATTTGAATTCAGTCTTTTTAAGTTGATTAATTTGGTCAAGTTATGATTTTTATGTTAAAATGTTAGAGTTCTTTTATGATTTTTGAGTTTTTGGATTAAGGGGTTTGTTTGGTATAGATATGGTGAAATGCTTGTTATTTTGTTGCATGATTGAGGGATGAAAAGCCGTGCTAAGCTTAACCTTAGTGCCAAGCCCCTTTTGGAATGACTTCCAAAACTGAGAAGTGAATTTGGTACCATGATCGGATATGATGGACAAAGGCACTCCATTCAACCTTACCATTTCTCTCAAGTACATCTTTGCATAGTCCTTCGCCGAATAGGAAACCTTGACGGGAAGGAAATGAGCCGATTTCATCATCCGATCTACTATCACCCATATCAAATCATGTTGTCGCCGGGTGCGAGGCAAACCAACTATAAAGTCCATATTCAAGTCTTCCCACTTCCAAG
Organism: Solanum etuberosum; assembly: GCA_029582245.1. Classification (NCBI taxonomy): domain Eukaryota; kingdom Viridiplantae; phylum Streptophyta; class Magnoliopsida; order Solanales; family Solanaceae; genus Solanum; species Solanum etuberosum. Next base: position 15,697 of record JAJONR010008847.1, read on the forward strand.
TAGGAAAGCTAATGTCTTGGGACAAACCTCCCGGTATTTTATGTTCAACTTTCACTTGTTGGAAATTTGGACACTTAGCCACAAATCCCATAATATCTTTCTTCATCCCATTCCACCAATAGACCTCCCGTAAATCACGGTATATCTTGGTGGCTCCCGAGTGAATGGAATACCGCGAACTATGGGCTTCTGACAAGATCTGTCCCCTCAAGTCATCCACATTTGGAACACATAAACGACCTTGGTATCTAAGTACTCCATCTCCCCCTTGGGAGAATGACTCAACAAATTTCTTAAGCATCGCCTCTTTCAATTCCACCAAAATTTGATCAAGACCTTGCTTGGCTTTCACATCCACCACAAAAGATAATTCGGAAACTGAACTAGGAGTGTATATAAATATTTTTGGGTCCCATATTTTCCTATTTTGGCAAGTGGGTCAGGTTTGGTCCACGAACCACTTGTCTGACCCGTACGCTTTGGGGGAAAAGCGAAATTGATATAACTATCAACTATACAAAGCCGGATATTAGCAAACAATAACCAGAAAATAAACGTAACAAATATAATTAAGACATTAAATTACAATATATAAATATATATATTTTATGAGGAACTTTCGCATGTAGCCACTCAAAAATAGCTTAATTACGCTCCATAGTTATAGTTTGCTAATTACGATTTGTAGCTATATGTTATAGGGAGGAGAGTGGCGAGGGAGACTGGGAGAGGGAGGAGAGAGGCAAGCGAGAGAGGGCAGAGAGTGGGATAGAGGTGAATTGTATATTTATATCGGTTAGATAATTGTATATTATACATATGTATTTATATATTCTGGCGAGAGAGATTGGGAAAGGGAGGAGAGAGGCGAGTGAGATTGGGAGAGGGAGGAGAGAGGCGAGCGAGATTGGGAGAGGGAGGAGAGAGGCGAGTGAGAGAGGACAATAATTTGTATAATTCGCATCTCGTTTGTATAATTCACAGGTACGCTTGTATAATTCACATGTTTTTGTATAATTGAGTAATATAAAGTCTGAAATTATACAAATGTCATAAAACTCGAAATAACGAATTGATACAAACATAAATATATGAACTTTAAATAATTATACAAAATATATTATACAAAGTACATTATATAAATTATATTATACAAAATCCGAAAACTACACATTTATACAATCTTTAAAAAGTTATACACAAAAATGATTGAATGCATATGATGAAAAAACTGAAAAACCAAACCAAACCATCGTCATATACAAATACAAACCATCGTATACAAATATAATTCAAACAAAGAATTGTTAGTTGTGAATTATACAAATGTGGTGAATTATACATATACAAACGTGACTAATTATACAAACTCAAAGTCAGCCCACGTAATTAATGGTTAATGTTAGTCTCGAGTAATAATTATAGCAAACTATAGCTATGATGAGTAATTAAGTAGTATAAATTTACTTAACCGCGTAATTTTCCCTATTTTTATTTATAAAATAGTTGACATATAGTTGTGTCATGTATATCCATGAAAATAGGTATGTGATATACATGTATAGTAAAAAACTCATCGATAGATATTTATAGTTGACACGCTTTTTTATTTAGATATTTTAATTAAGACTTATATTATTTAAACACCTAAAATGAGGCTGAATTATATCATTTTGACATGTTTTGCTGACTTGATAATTTGTGTAATTTCTGCCTCAAATAAGCACATGAAAAAACTAAGTGAAAAGTCGAACCATCTTTAAGTGACTATTGATAAATTCTGCCTACACAATGTAATATACATGTGTGTAGGACCGTTTTTCAAATCTAAATTTTGATTCCAAATCAATCCAAATTACCTTTTTTTTTCTTAATTTTTCTACATAACTTTGTGCAAGAGTTTCTAACCAATCTAAATTACTCTATTATTCATTTTTGGACTTCTTGGCACTTTTTGAATACATTTTCAATATTGTAGTTTATGAAAAGTTCTTCTTTGACTAAAGAACTACTACTACAAATAAATTTTCTATTGGGGGAGATAATGGTTCGTATAATTCAACATACTCATTATCCTATAATTAGATGAAATCTCCTTAAATCGTGGATTAATTTGACATAAGGTAGTTTACTAATGGACATAATATGTTATGGGTATATGAAGTTACCTTAGCCAAATTTGCTAAAATAGAATTTTTAATTTTTCTCTTTAGCAAGCCTCGTAAATATTTTAACATTTTGCATGTTTTGATTGTTTACCTTTTTCATGACTTCATTACGGAATTTATGATCTGTGGAGGTGTGTGACACTTTTTTGAGTGGTTAAATTGAATTTTGATGAATTTTCAGTTTGAAGTTGGAATGGTTGACACCAAAGCTACATCTGAGGAAGTTGAGTTTGGGATGCAATTTTGATAGTTTTATTAGCTCCGCAAGGTGATTTTTGCAAAGTAAATTATCTACATACGAAATTTAATCCATGATATGAGAATCTCCAACCCAATTGAAAGGTTCGATTCTCATATACTTATGCAAGAAAAGGTTAACTTCACATGTAAAAGAAATACATCATAAATTTGTATCCTATAACAAAATAATATGAAGAAATAATATTATGCACAAATAACCTCGTGTTTGACTTCATTTTTTAAAAATAAAGTATTTTTAGACGCTAACGAATTTGAATCTTATCCATAAGTGGAAATTATTTTTCTTTTTTTGCTAATTGTTAATTCAAGATATGACTTTATCCTATGAATTGTGATAAAATAAAGGATCACTCTTCATATCAAAAGAATTCGGCATGATGCCCTATGACCCAATTGGATTGAATTTTTAAAATAAAAATAATAATAATTTATTATACTCTATAAGTATATTTTGTAGTGATATTTTTAAATAATTAAAAAATATAATTATATCTTACATCTTAGCATATATACCTTGATATTTACATTTCTAGATTGAAGGCACGATTTTTATATGCGTGCATGTATTGTGTATATGACATTAATGTACATGTATAGACATTATATGTGCACGTATAGACAATATATTAATTTATATACATTGATACTCTATGCACGTTCATACAATATTGTTTATGTTATATTTTAAACGGAAATTTTGTTATGTTTTGAAAAAAAAACTTGTTATATGAAAAATTTTCTTTTAAGTTTCATAGATCGAATTTTGGGTATATTAATATTTTGGCGTCATGAAGCTCTATTACTTTAAAATAATATATTTTAAATAAGCTAACTATGATTTTCGGTGAAGTTTAAATAATAAAAATTACATTGTATAAAGTTAAGAGAAAGTTAAATGATTTTATAGTTAAATTAGCGATTTTACTACAATTATACAAAATTTCAATGACCTTTATGAAATTAATAATAAAAAATATTCTTCACACAAATTATTTTTTCTTCTTATAGTGATATATCTATAATTGTCTTGTTTTCAATTGTAATTATTTCGTATAAATTTTCCCTCACTTTTCCCCCCTTCATCTCCCTTCTCTTAATCTAGGGTTTATACCCCTTCGGTCTTCTTAACTGTATCAATGTCTTGGAGTTGGAAGGTTCGTCCAGATTTCTTCCCCGGTCAACCCACTCAATATCTGAGGGAGGGTAGGCTTTTGGCGGCCGCAGAGACGGCGGATAACACATCAGATGATACATATTTGGAAATAAGCAGATCATAGATAAGTTTTTTCATGCCTCGACTCTCCCTCGGTTATTAAACAAGAATTTCTCGCTTACATTCACATTTTACTTTCATCATTAGAATTAAATTTAATAATTTTGTGATTTTTTTTTTATGTTCATCAAGAATGAAATTCGCTAGAGCACAGATCTCGCACATCCTTGATTCAAATCAAGTTCCCAAAATGGATTACATTTATGCTTTGTTTCTTCCTGCTGCAAATATCATTGATCTTCAGATTATCTCCTATCAATTGACACGTATCAAAAATTACTTTATGAAATTTAGATCTATCATAATTATCTTGTTCAATTAAAATATTTTTGGGTTACAATTCATGTAGAAATATATTTTCTTTCAAAAATTATGTGAAATTATTTAGAAAAAGGGCTTAGTGCGATTAATCCTTTTTGGACAATGAATTATATAGCTTAAGGTCTTTTATGGAGATAACATATACCTTAAATGTACATGTTATTTAAAAAGTGTAATGATCCAGAAAATTATTTTTGAAAATTTTCATAAAATTATCGTTTTACCCCTCCCGATAGTTATCCCGAGTCATTTATGATCAGTCGTTAAAGTTAGTTTGAGAATTTTAAACTATTTGACAACTACGGTTATTTAATTAATGGGTATTTATTTAATAACTAATTTATTTAGTTTGGAATTAATGGGTCAACTCCATAATTTCCATGTATGAAAATAAAACTAGTGAGATTTAACATTTTTCATTATTTTAGAAAAGAAATAAAGAGAATAAGGGAAAACCCTAAGCGGCATCAATGAGCAGCGAGTGCTCTTCCTTCACGTAAGTATTTTGACTAAGCTTTTATGATTGTTGTTTTTTTTACGTAATTTCTAGGGAAAGAGTGAACACTTCATTGTGTATGCTATTATAATTGGGTCTTAAGGGGACAAAAATTGAGTGGGCAAGTTATATTATATTGATATCCAATTGATGAACTAATATAGGTTTGGCGTTTCTTTTTTTTGGTTATTGTTGATGTTATTAGAAAGTTGGAGACAAATTCTATGGTTAATGATTGAGTAATGATTCCTAGGATTATAGGGTAATGATTGGAAGAGCATGATGGGTGGGATTGGATTAATTATAAAGGTTTGCACTTCTGCATAATATCTATAGTTACGGTTCTTGATACAAGTTAGTTGTAGGTTTATCTTTCGTTGTAGAATTTCTATTGTACAATATCATATCATGATTCAAGTTTTATATATATCGAGATAGGTAATTAAATATTAAATGTATTATATTATATAAATTTTATTAGAATTATGAGATCGGAGGAGTTGAAACTTACCCTAGGCTTGAAATTTAAGAAATATGAGACTTAACACTTGGCTTGAGATTTAGGAAAATGATTATAGATTTGATTGAGTTATTATGGGTTTATGCTAGAAATACAGTAATATGGTTGTTGTTAGTTTCAAAATCTTATTGTAATTACTTATTTAAATAGATTGTATTTATTTGAAACCTCAAAGAAAGGGAAGATTCAAGTTTCAGTGATTGTTCGACTATTTGAGGCAAGTGGATTTCTAAACCCTTGTTAAGTGCATAGAATCGCATATTTCCTTGTGGTATGTGTTGGGGAGTAATGGGACTTGGTGATGGGTTGACTTGTCCATATTGAATAATTCTAATGATGAAAAAGGGGTAATAAAAGGCAATGTGATTAATTGTTGGTATGTGATGTGTTGAGAATGGTTTGAAAGGCTTATTGATTTATTGTTGATGTTGAATCACGATTGTGTTGTTGTGAATTGTGCATTATTATGAAAATGATCATCTCCTTATTATTTATGTGAACATGTCATTTGCATTGTTCTGAAACATGGTTGTGACAAGTGTTATGTGAATTGAGAAAAAATAAGAAATTAAAGAAGATGTACCATTTCGAGGGACGTGTCGCGCGCCACGACGGATACTATATTTTGAGGGATGTATCGCACGCCGCGATGGAT
>JAJONR010008848.1:0-18739 GCA_029582245.1 Solanum etuberosum
GTAGTCTCGAGGCGTGACAAACTTGGTATCAGAGCCTTAGGTTCAAGAGTCCTAGGATGTCTGAAAGCCGCACTAAGTAGAGTATCTTTCATGGGTGTGAAGTGCACCACATCGTTATGCGATTCAGATCATGCCTCCTCATAGAGCTAACACACGAAATGCTAATGCACACAATGCTAACATGTTTTATTCCGCATAGTACATGTTTTATTCAATATTCTCAGTATGCTTATAATTATGCCAGACACAGGATTAACTTGGGGTCACTTGTGATCCTAGGTCCCGTGTTACGTCAAGGGGTAGTCTCGAGGCGTGACAAACTTGGTATCAGAGCCTTAGGTTCAAGAGTCCTAGGATGTCTGAAAGCCGCACTAAGTAGAGTATCTTTCATGGGTGTGAAGTGCACCACATCGTTATGCGATTCAGATCATGCCTCCTCATAGAGCTAACACACGAAATGCTAATGCACACAATGCTAACATGTTTTATTCCGCATAGTACATGTTTTATTCAATATTCTCAGTATGCTTATAATTATGCCAGACACAGGATTAACTTGGGGTCACTTGTGATCCTAGGTCCCGTGTTACGTCAAGGGGTAGTCTCGAGGCGTGACAAACTTGGTATCAGAGCCTTAGGTTCAAGAGTCCTAGGATGTCTGAAAGCCGCACTAAGTAGAGTATCTTTCATGGGTGTAAAGTGCACCACATCGTTATGCGATTCAGATCGTGCCTCCTCATAGAGCTAACGCACGAAATGCTAATGCACACAATGCTAACATAATTCCTCCAATCTTGAACCATGAGGTTACGAACGCAGAATTTCAGAATGCGATCTAGCTTTTGGCTCAGAGTGTGGCCAATCAGAATGATCAGCAAGTCCCAGTTCCTGCTAACACTAATGGTGGGTCAACTGAAGCTAGGGTTTGAGATTTTGTTCGGATGAATCCGCCTGAGTTTCTAGGGTCGAAGGTTGGTGAGGACCCATAAAACTTCATTGATGAGGTTAAGAAATTTTTTAGAGTAATGCAAGTAACTGGAACTGAGAGTGTTGTGTTAGCATCCTATCAACTTAAGGATGTGGCTCATATCTGGTTCACTCAGTGGAAAGATAACAGGGGTGCAGATGCAGCTCCTGTGACTTGAGATTGTTTTACTGGAGCTTTCCTAGTTCTTCCCAAGGGAATTGAGAGAAGCTAAGGCACAAGAGTTTATGAACTTGAAGCAATGTTCAATGTCGGTCCAAGAGTACGGACTGAAGTTCACTCAACTCTCCAGGTATGCTCCACACATGGTTGCCGATTCCAGGGCAAAAATGAGTAAGTTCTTGTTTGGGGTATCCGATCTAGTGAAGACCGAGTGCAGAAATGCTATGCTTCTAAGGGATATGGATATCTCTAGACTAATAACTCATGCTCAACAAGTTGAGGGAGATAAGCTTAGGAAATTGGCTAAGGATAACAAAAAGGCCAGAACAGGAAACTATGAATATTCACAACAAAAGTCGGACGGTGGAAATCGCTCTTAGTTTCAGTAGAGGTTTACAGCCCCAGCACCTTCATCAGCTAGTGCTCCATCCCCCAGGTTTCGACAGGATCAGAAAGGTAGGGCATCAGACTCTAAGTCTCAAGGGAGTGCTTCAGGTAATAGTACTTTCCCAACTTGTCCAAAGTATGGTAAGAACCATCCGGGCTAGTGTCTTGCAGGCAAGGAAGGGTGCTTTGGGTGTGGTCGGTCTTGCCATAGGTTGAAGGATTTCCCTTCTTCCAGGCAGGGGCAAAGAGGTAACAACAACAGGGCTCAATCTACAGCTCCAACAGCACCAGCAGGTCGCCCAACTCAGTAGGGTGCTTCATCTGGTATAGGTGACGGTCAACGCTAGAACAGGTTGTATGCTCTCCAGGCTCGCCAGGACCAGGAAAATTCTCCTAATGTGGTCACCGGTATGTTACGAGTCTTTCATTTAGATGTTTATGTATTGTTAGATCCAGGGGCTACACTATCTTTTGTAACTCCCTATATATCAGTAAACTTTGGTGTCAATCCAGAAACTCTTTCAGAACCCTTCTCAGTCTATACTCCAGCTGGTGACCTAATTATAGCTAGACGAAAGTTACCTCAGCAGATCTTGTAGAGTTAGAAATGGTAGATTTTGATATCATTCTAGTCATGGATTGGTTTCATTCCTATTATGCCTCAGTCGATTGTAGAACTAGGATTGTTAGGCTTCAGGGTAGTAGCTCAGTGCCTATGGGTCGAATCACCTTTTACCTTACGACCAGAAAAATGATTTCTAAAGGGTATATGTTTCATCTTGTTCAGGTTAAGGATTCAAACTCCGAAACCCCAACTCTTGAGTTAGTCCCAGTAGTAAATGAGTTTCCAGAAGTGTTTTCAGAAGATCTTCCCGGAGTTCCTCCCAAAAGGGAAATCGACTTCGGAATAGATCTCCTCCCAGATACCCAAGCCATTTCGATTCCTCTTTACAGGATAGCTCCAGCTGAGCTTAAGAAATTGAAAGAGCAGTTGAAAGACCTTCTAGATAAGGGCTTCATCAGACCTAGTATCTCTCCATGGGGTGCTCCAGTATTGTTCGTGAAAAAGAAAGATGGTTCTCTCAGAATGTGCATTGACTATCAGCAGTTGAACAAAGTCACAATCAAGAATAAGATCCCATCCCCAGGATTGATGACTTGTTTGACCAATTTCAAGGGGCTAGTTGCTTTTCTAAGATAAACCTCAGATTCGGCTATCATCAGCTCAGAGTCAGAGATAGTGACATTCTGAAGATTGCTTTCAGAACTCGATATGGTCATTATGAATTTGTAGTTATGTCTTTTGGACTAACAAATGCTCCTGCAGCTTTCATGGATTTAATGAACAGGGTGTTCAAACACTATTTGGACTTGTTCGTCATCATCTTTATTGATGATATCCTCATTTATTCTCGAAGTGAGGAGGAGCATGCAACTCATCTGAGAGTTGGTCTGCAAACTCTCAAAGATCGCCAGCTATTCGCTAAGTTCAGCAAATGCGAATTCTTGTTATAATCTGTTTCTTTCCTTGGTCATGTGGTATCCAGCGAAGGGATTCGAGTGGATTCTTAGAAAATTGAGGCAGTACAACAATGGCCCAGACCCACCTCTCTAACAGATATTAGAAGTTTCTTGGGTTTGGCTGGTTATTATAGGAGATTTGTTGAAGGATTTTCATCCATAGCTTCCCCACTGACAAAGTTGACCCCGAAAAAGGTCAAATTTCAGTGGTCAGATGAGTGTGAGAAAAGCTTCTCAGAACTGAAGACTAGGTTGACTACAACTCCGGTCTTGACTCTACTAGATGGTTCAGACGGTTATGTGATTTATTGTGATGCATCCAGGGTTGGCCTAGGTTGTGTGTTGATGCAGCGAGGTAAGGTCATAGCATATGCTTCTAGACAGCTTAAGGTCCATGAGAAGAACTACCTAACTCATGACCTCATCGCAGCCGTAGTATTTGCCTTAAAGATTTGGAGACACTACTTGTATGGTGTTTATGTTGATGTATTCACAGATCATAAGAGCCTCCAATATGTGTTCATCCAGAAAGAGTTAAATCTTTGTCAGAGGAGATGGCTTGAATTCCTAAAAGACTACGACATGAATGTGCTTTACCATCCAGGTAAGGCCAATGTAGTGGCTGATGCTCTCAACATACTGTCTATGGGTAGTGTAGCGCATGTTGAGGAAGAAAGGAAAGAGTTAGCAAACGATGATCACCGGCTTGCTCGCTTAGGAGTCTGTCTTATGGACACATCAGATGGTGGGGTGATAGTTCAGAATGGATTAGAATCTTCATTGGTAGCAGAGGTTAAGAAAAACAAGATAGTGATCCTATATTACTTTAGTTGAAAAGTGCAGTTCATCAGCAGAAAGTTGAGGTTTTCTCCCAACGGGGAGATGGTGTGCTTCGTTACCAGGGTCGCTTATGTGTTCCTAATGTCGGTGAGTTGAGGCAGCAAATCCTTACAGAAGCTCATAACTCCAGGCATTCTATTCATCTAGGTGCCACTAATATGTACCGTGATCTACGGGAAGTCTTTTGGTGGAACGGCATGAAGAGGGACATAGAAGACTTTGTGGCTAAGTGTCCTAATTGTCAACAAGTTAAGGTAGAATATCAGAAATCAGGAGGTATGACTCAAGAGATTAACATTCCTACATGGAAGTGGGAAGTAATAAACATGGATTTCATTACGGTTTTACCTCGTACTCGCAGACAACATGACTCTATTTGGGTGATAGTGGACAGAGTTACTAAGTCCGCTCACTTCTTGGCTATCAAGACTACAGATTCAGCGGAGGACTGTGGTAAACTCTACATCTATGAGATAGTCAGGTTACATGGGCTTCCCTTGTCTATCATCTCAGATAGAGGTCCTCAGTTTACCTCTCATTTCTGGAAATCATTTCAGAAAGGTCTTGGTACCCAGGTAAATCTCAGTACAATATTTCATCCCCAGACGGATGGTCAGGCAGAGTGTACCATTCATACCTTAGAGGACATGTTGAGAGCTTGCGTGATAGATTTCAAGGGTAGTTGGGATGATCACCTACCTCTTATAGAGTTCGTCTACAATAATAGCTTTCATTCCAGTATTCAGATGGCCCCGTATGAGGCACTATATGGGCATAGATGCAAGTCCCCATTTGGTTGGTTTGAAGTAGGTGAAGCAGCCTTGATTAGGCCTGATTCAGTTCATGAAGCTATGTAAAAAGTTCAGCTCATCAGGGATAGACTTAATACAGCTCAGAGTCGTCAGAAGTCCTATGTAGATGTGAAGAGAAAGGACTTAGAGTTTGAAATTGATGATAGGTTTTCTTGAAGGTGTCACCTATGAAGGGGATGATGAGATTTGGCAAGAAAGGGAAGCTCAGTCCTAGATATGTAGGTCCTTACAGAATCTTGAAAAGGGTTGGTAGTGTGGCCTATGAGTTGGAGTTGCCAACAGAATTAGCAGCGGTTCATCCAGTTTTTCACATTTCCTTGTTGAAGAAATGTGTGGGTGATCCGACATCAATAGTACCATTAGAGAGTGGCTATGAAGGATAGTCTCACTTTTAAAGAAGTGCCAGTTGAAATTCTTGACCGTCATGTTCGTAGGTTGAGAAATAAATAAGTCGCTTCAGTGAAGGTTTTGTGGAGCAGTTAGTCCGTAAAGGAAGCTACTTGGGAAGCAGAGCAGCCATGAAGGCCAAGTATCCTCATCTCTTTCCTTCCGATTCCGTTTCATCTTGAGGTAATAGTTCCTCTTCAGTCTCTTAGTTTACTCTTGCGTAAAATTAGTCTCAGTATCTTGTTCCTTCAATTGTTCTTGCATCTCAGCATATTTGCATGTTCTAGGAACTCAATTCAGTTAGATATCAGTTTCTAGTACTTGGTGGTGGGGATTATAGCTCCTTCCCTCCATACTCAGCTAGCTTAGACCTCATTCGAGGACGAATGTTCCCAAGGGGGAGATATTGTAACACCTCAATAATCAAACTTGGACTTTTCAGCAGAAAAACAGCAGAAAGGTGAACCACGAAGGGATTCACGGGCCGTGATCAGGACCACGATCCGTCACCCTCATCGTGGGTCACACCCACCCAGAAGTGGTGGACCATGGAGCCCTTCACGGTCCGTGGACCACCACAAGAACCGTGGGAAGGCTCGTGGAGACAAGGCCGAATCACCCGAGCTCAGGCCTCAGACCACGGAGCCCACCACGGGTCGTGGTCTCGATGACGGACCGTTGATGGGTCCGTCGTCTTGAGCCAGCAGACCTCTAACCCTAAGTGAAGAGCCACAGTGGCCTTCACGGTCCATGGTCCTTCACATGGTCCGTGAAGTGGACCGTAGAGGGGCCTCCCATAACCAGTAGACCATGGCCAAGAACCCACGACCCACTTGACGGGCCGTGGTCCCAACGATGGACCGTCAGTGGCGTCGTAGTCGGCCATCATCAGCTGTTAAGTCAGGATCATTTTGGTCTTTTCCCTTATGCATTGGGCATTTAAACTACGTCATTTTGCTCAGTTTAAGCCTAATAATTTAGTCAGAACCTATCAAAAACCTTTATTCCCAAAATCATCAAAACTTATAGCAAAAAGAGAAGAAAGAGTCGACCAGCCCCTCAAACACATGCAACAAGTTTTCTTCAGTTCCAGCCCCGAAATCGAAGGATTTCTCCGTAGATTTCGTCAGCAGGTATGTGGAATTTCACTAGTGGATTCCTTTCATCCACTAGGTCCCTAGAATTCAGTCAGTTCATTGATTCCCCATATCCTGTCTAGACCTAGGGTTTCTAAAACCTTGGATATTTACTGTGATTTAGCTGTTATAGTATCCTAAATCGAAATAGCTTGTTTCTTGGAAAGTTTGATTAATTCCTTGTATGAAACTCAGAACCCTAGTTTGTGTAGATTCTCTTAGTTCATGAATTACACTTGCTAGGTCAGTTAAACAGATAAATCATGCTCCAGATATCAAATATTGCATTATCAGTATATAAATGTTGCATTCTCAATTAGCATGTCAGTATTTTGAGCTATTCAGTATTTTAGTTACATTTCAGTCATATGCATATTAAGTTGGGAGTAGACTTAACACCGAGTTGGACTAGAGTTCAGCATACCCTCATAGTCCCAGAATTACGTGCCCCCATAGGAGTTTAAGTCACCTCTGTTGGGCATCAGAATTAGTGATCACGCCAGTCATGCCTTTATACCACTGGCAAGGTATATTAGGTCCTCTCGATGGGGCGTATACATCGGACTCCACGTTTAGCTCATGTGGTTTTATGTCGGTTAATAGTAGCTCCCACAGTCAGACTCTTAAGACGTTTGACCAGGTTTTCAGTATATAGTTTAGTATTCAATTTAGCATGTCTTTTTCATGATTAGTACTTGGTCATTGCATTCAGTTCAGCTTTTCAGTTATCTTTTTCAGCTTATATATGTTTGTTCAGCTTAGTATCTATATCCTGTATGCTCAGTACATTCAAAGTACTGACGCATACTCTGTGCTACATCCTTTCATGATGTAGGTTCCGTTACTCAACATCCAGATCGCGCTTAGATCGATTCTCGATTCGTATTTCAGCAGCTTCAGTGGTGAGTCCTCATACTTCGAGGACAATAGACATGCTTTTCATTTTAGTCTTTTTATTTAGTTTTCAGTTTTGATAGAGTTAGATGGGGGCATGTCCCAGCAACTCAACTCAATTAGTGGCTTTTTAGACGTAGTAGTAGTATCAGCTTGATTTGTTATGTTTGATCTTTCAGTGTTATTAAACTCTTAGAATATTTTATACATTCAGACTAGATGGGTATTTCCCATTTTCCAGTTATCCATTATTTTAGCTTCCGCATAGTACATGTTTTACTCAGTATTTTTCAGTATGCTTATGATTATGCGAGACACAAGGTTAGCTTTGGGTCACTCATGATCCTAGGTCCCGTGTTACATCAAAAGGGTAGCCTCGGGGCGTGACTTAAGCTACCGATGAATATGGGGATAAAAGGTATTCTACAAACAACGGATGCTAAAAAGACAAAAAGCATTAATGTGCTACAAGGAATTGTGCCACGAAAGTTTCTGCAATACTCAGAATCAATAGAAGGTAGTAGTCCAAACAGCGTAGGAAGTTCGGCAATAACAGGGAAGAATCCATAAGAGTTTGAGGGGAATCATTCGATTCTAGAGGAGTTAGACATGAAATTGAAGCAAACAAATTCATCAAAATTCTAGGAAAAGGGGTGGGGGGTGTGCCACTCAGTGCGCCCCAAATAGTCTTCTGTAGGTTGGGGCCTGGCGCACCGCGCCACTCTGTGCTCCCCAACCCACAGTCAGTAGTTCAGAGGTTGGTGCCCCACGCCACTCAGTGCGCCAGGGTCACCAGGTCCCCTACCCTTTCGACCTTCTTTCCGTCTGAGTTCTTTTAAAGTGTACCTTTACTCCTTTCCAATTCTAACCACTCTAAACTACATCTAAACATCAAGAGATCATTCATAACATGAATCAAAGCCCTTGAATCCATAATTCAAACTCAAGGTAGATCTAAGAGTAAAGTCTTGAGATTTCTTTTGAGTCTTTTTCAGATGTCTTTTACAATCTTTTAAAACTTGTTTTAAGACTTGAGCATTTGAATTTGAGGAAGAGTAGAGTTGAGTTTCATTTTTTTAAAATGATTTATGGAAACTAAGTATTCACAAGAGTAAATATTTTTATATTTAAGAAGAGATGAAACACCAATTTCCAAATGAGCTCATGAGGAGTTTTTAATTATAATCTCTTTTAAGAGAAATCTTTTGAGTAATAATCTCAAAGTTGAGGATGAGGAAATATTTTTTTAAAACATATGAGTTAGGTTATATTTTGGGAGTAATATTGAGCACCGGTATTGTCACGCCTCGAGGCTACCCCCTTGATGTAAACACGGGACCTAGGATCAACAGTGACCCCAAGCTAACCCTGAGCTGGCATATTATACGCATACTTAACCAACTGAACAAAAGATACTATGCGGAAGCTTAAAACATGAAATAAACTGAAATGATGGGGATAACCCAATCTAAGTCTGAATATATAAATATTGAGCAACAGTTTAAGATACTGGACTATAACTCAAATACTAAAGCTGAATCTATCTATGTCTGAAATAAGCCTCTAACTGACTAGAGATACTGGACATGCCCCCAACTAATTATAGTAAAACAGAAACTAAAATGAAAGATTGAAATACACAGAACATGTCTATCGTCCTCGAAGAATGATGACTCACCACTGATACTGCTGAATACAGATCGGGAACCGATCTACACGTAATCTAAATGCTGAGGACCTGAACCTACATCACGAAAAGATGTAGCGCAGAGTATGCGTCAATACTTGAAGGTATTGAGCATGCAAGATAGGATAAAGCTGAACAAGCATATAACTGAACAAAACATACTGAGCAATGATATAATCTGAACATGATAAAGATACTAAGATACACTGAATATGAACTAAACTGAATACAATGACCAAGTACATAACATGCTGAAGCTGAATACTGAAATATAACTAGAACCTGGTTAATGCACTAGAATCTGACTATGAGATCTATTATTAAACGACATAAAACCACATGAGCTAAACGTGGAGTCCGATGTATACGCCCCATCGAGAGGACCCAATATACCTTGCCAATGGTATAGAGGCATGTCTGGCGTGATCACTGGATGTAATGCCCACGGAGGGGACTTATAAATCTATGGGGCACGTAGTTTTAGGACTATACAGGTACGTTGAACCCTAGTCCACTCGGTCTAAGCCAACTCCCAACTAGAAATGTGACCAATACAACATAACTGAATTATACTGGATAGCTCAGTATTCTGACATGCTAACTAAAAATGCAACATTTATAACTGACAATGAAACATTCGAAATCTGAGGCATGCATATCTGTTTAAACTGACGTAGCTAGTGTAATTCATGAGCTAAATGAATCTACACAACTAGGGTTCTGAATTTCATACAAGGAACTAAGCAATGGTGTTACAACAGCATGATAATCTAATTTGGAACATTCTAACAGCTAAATCACAACAATTTCTAAAGTTCAAGAAACCCTAGCTCTAAGAAATATTTAGGGAATCAAGATTCTGACTTAAATCTAGGGACCTATTGGATGAAAGGAATCCACTAGTGAAATCCCACATACCTGGTGATGAATTATACAGATAAATATTTTTATTTTGGGGCTGAAACTGAAGAAAACCTGCTGCATTCTTGGAGAGGGTTTGGTCGACTTCTTCTTCTCCTTTTGCTCTAGTTTGATCAAATTTTGGTGAATGAATGGATTTTGGTAAGTTGTGATTAATTTACTAGGATTAAGCTGACCGAAACGACGTAGTTTAAGGGTTAAATGACGTAGTTTAGGTGTCCAATGCATAGGGGAAAAGACCAAATGACCCCTGATTTAAAAGTTGTCGGGGCCAACGACGTGCCTGACCGACGGACCATCGACTGGCCTATGGTCCATCCTGGTCAGTCGTTGATTGGCTTCAGAGACTGAGATCTGGGGAGTCTGAACCATGGCCTAGACCATGGTCCGTAGGACCTTGCGTGGGTCCTGACTTAGCTAGATTTTTCTGGGGTTCTGGAGAGGGGGTTGCAGGTGGCCAACCCCAGACTCCACCTACGGTCCGTAGGTGGCCTCCGTTGGTGGCACCTGCAACTCCTGAAAATTTGTAGTTTGGTCTTTCTAGCATACGGGGTGTTACATTATCTCCCCCTTGGGAACATTCTTCCTCGAATGAAGTCTAAACTAGCTGAGTATGGAGGGAAAGAGCTGCAAACCCTACCACTAAGTACTTGAAATTGAAATCTGACTAAACTAAGTTCCAAGAACATGCAAATACGCTGAATATGCAAGTATACTGAAGGAACATGATACTAAGACCGAATTTACGCAAGAGTAAATGAAAGAATGGAGCGGAACTATTACCTCAAGCTGGAATGGAATCGGAAGGAAAGAGATGGAGATACTGCTGAGTCTGAGATTTGGACTCATTTAGGACTTTATTTGTATAGGTTTAGTGTCCTAAAATACTTATTTTGTGCCAATAACTGATGTAAAACCCTTGATTTTTAGGATTATGGATTGAGGAACAAAGCAAGGACACTAAGTTGCAAAAAGGAACAAAGCGAGCTGAAAGAATGAAGAAAAGAAAGTCTGGTGATCGCCAAGTCCACTTGGCGAGTCGACGAATGGCCATTGGACCGCCTAAAGTTCCAATGTGCCAAGCTATGAGGGTAAAATTCAAGTTGGCGAGAAAAATGAGCAGTCGGCGGATCACCGAGTGGTTCCGCGATGCAGTGTTGGATCGCCCAAAGTTACAGACCTTGAGGATGCTGAATGCCAAGGCAGAAGGGAGATTGAAATGAAAAAAGGGCGGATCGTCGAGTGGTTCGGCGAGCCCGACTTACTTCACTGAGAGACTCTTCGCATCACATTTTTGGTGACTTTAAATACGTCTTTGAATATTTAGTTTAGTATCAATTTTCATAACAATTCGTATCTTAGAGTTTATTATTTGAGTTTTGAACTGGGAGACAAGTTTTCCCTAGTTTTTCCTAAGCTTTGAAGAATTGAAGTTTTTCACTTTTGAGAAATTGGAAGTGGGTCCTTGATATTCTTCGTATTGGAGTATTGTAAGGACGAATCTACACTTACCCAGTTGATGGATAATCAATTTGGTAACTGTTTTTACCTTTTTATGATGTCTAGCTAAAATCTCAATTCGTGGGGGTGTGATTATGTGACTACGGGCTGATTTAGCTTATGGGTGTTTCTAATTATTAGTTTAATTGCTATTTAAAAGTGAGTTCAATCATTTATTATAGGTTAATTTAAGAATTGTAGTTGCAAATAAGATTCTACCTTTGTGTTCTTATCTTGCTCGAGAGAGAGGTTTTAGAACTAAGGTGTTTGATTGATGGTCTAGGGGTATTGGGTTGACCTGGGTTCAGCTTGAGAGAGTGAATCCCAAACCCTTTTCGATACATTCAGCTCGAGAGAGTGAATGGACTAAGGTGTGGGCAGTTCTTATTTTGCATGCTTGTTCATGTTTGAGAGAAATCAACTTGATTCGGGGTAAATTGTTTGATAAAAAGTTTATCTCCTCTATAGCGTAGCTTAATCACTAATATTTAGCCATTTCTCTAATATTTGCAATTACCCATTTGTCTATAATAGCCTATAATCGAATCACAACGCAAGAACCCGTCTCATTATTGTTATTTTATATTGTTTGCTGTTGTTTGTAGTTGATAATTTCAAAACCAAAACCCACATTTGACATTCGTGTCACCCCCTGATTTGAATGATGTTTTTATTCGATCATTTTTATTCCTATGACTGATTTGAGCATATTCATATTTCCCTATTGAATCTCAAATACGTACCGCTCTCTGTGGGATTCGACCCAACTCATTCAGTTGGGTTTTATACTGATTAACGACCGTTGACGCTTAGAATTGGATGAAGTGTCTTTGATAGCTTTATTCAATCAAAATGGCGCCGCTGCCGGGGAGTGGTGTTGTTTGAGATTCTTTTGGTGAAGTTTAATTTTGTTCTTTGTAGTCATAGTTGAATCTACTTATTTTTGTTTTTAGTTTTGTGTTGTTGGCGTAAAACAACGGAGGAGATGAGAGTCAACGGAAATAATGTAATGTCCAATCCCAAAAATATAGCTTGAATTGGTATCTCCGTCGTGCCACGACGTTAAATAAGGCGCTTCTTGAGAGGCAACCCAAGTTTTTAATGCTTTAAGTTTTATTTTGAATAATGGGTGTTGATTGTGCAGGTTGAAAAGTGGAGTGTGTTTGAGAATGACAGGTTGGAAAACAAAATGTCCAGTCGGTGACTCACCGAAGAGATCGGCGAGCCCGACCTGGACCACCGTTAGGCTCAAGGAATTATGAAGATGGAGTCTGTAAAACTCGGCGGGCCCATGGACAAGTCGGCAAATCACCGAACAGGTCGGCGATCCCAATCTTGACCGCCGTTTGGACCCCCACGATAACTGGAGGTCCTGTAAAACTCGGCGAGGTAAGTACCCACTCGGCGTGTCACCGAGTGGGTCGGTGAGGTCGACTAATATGGCCAAAAAGGCGCGAACTGAACGATTTTAAAAGGCCAAAGGTTTAAATTTCAAACTTTTTCACATTCCCTCACTCTTCAACTTCACAAAATCACACCCGCACTATATTTCCTATATTTTCGAATTTTTACCACTTTCTAGTCAGTGATTTGGTGTTTGGAGTTGGATACTTTTCCGCCTAACTTTACAAGTTCTTATACTCGGCATTGAAGGTTGTTTTTCCGAACCCCAAACACGTAATTAGCGGTTAAACTTATTTGCAATCGTATTGTTCTTATTGATGTGTGTTGGGCCTCTCTGAAATCATGATTGTGTGCTTGTTTGCCTGTTCTAAATTTGATATCATGCCTAAATTGCCTAAGTTGTTGATTTCCCAAATTTTGTTCTTTAAAATTGATCATAATCTTGTGGGTTGTGGGTAATTTTTGTTGGGTCTAGTCGGGTGAAGTCTAAGTAACCACATATTGTGCTAAATGACGTATTTTGCCTAATGATGGAGCGTTTGACGTCATTCCTAAGGGCTAAAGTCATCAAATGGTTAATTTTGGCCAAAACGGGGGAAGTCTGAGTACCCCGGTGGCGTGGGTCTAGTGGGTTTGAGCCTAATTGAAGGTCTATGTGTTTTGATTTTGTTTTCGGGGGCTACGAGGTTGAATTTAGAAGTTGGGGTTGAAAATGGCACGTTGGGCAGTTTGGCGAGCTGGGTCGAGCTCGACAAACCACTTGGCGGTTCGCCGAGTCCCTCTAGATCGCCTTTAATTTCATGCTTTAAGTGATTTTGGTTCTATAACTTTCTGTGAGAAGCCTGAGATCGTCGAGTGCACTCGGCGACTCGCCGAAAGTCTTCCTTGATCGCCCTTTCTGCGCCCCTAACCCCTAAAATACACTGTAACTTTCGGTGAGATTTTCTTTGCTCGCCGAATGATGTCGGCGATTCACCAAAAATCCCTTCCCATCGCCGACAGGCTACTTTTCTAAAAAAAAATTGCGCCAATCCTTTCAGCGAGTCCGATCTGGCTCGCCAAAGTAATTTGGCGACTCGCCGATCGGTTCGGCGAGTCTTTCTGCAGCTTATTTTTCTGTAATTTTTGTTGAATTGTTCTAACTTATTTTGGTGTGTTTCGTAGAAATGGCTAGACCAAAGGTAGCAGGCCGAGACATACCGCCCCACAAGAGGGCAAAGGGAATCACATTAAATGAGGATGCAGCTGCATCCCGGGCAAAGGCAACCAAACTTCCTTCCATAGGTAGCAAGGGAAAAGGGAAAGGTAAGGCACCTGCTCCTGCGTCACCGGAGGTCAGCTCTGACAGTGACGATGTATACACTACTCACCTCACCACTTCTGAGAGTGAGGGTGAGCACCAGGATCTTCAGGCTACTCTTTCTGAGCTTGAGGATGAGCTCCAGTTAGCCCAGAGAGCGGAGCTGCGATCCAAGAGGTTGAATGATCCGTCTAGGATCAGGACTCTTCAGGCCACTACTCCTCCTCCTGTCCCATTAGGTCGTGGTTCCATCACCATCTGCACAAGGTCCTCCTCCCCGGTCTATGAACAGACTAAAGACTGAGGGATTAAGGACCATCATCGAAGAAAAGAGGCTATCTACTGATGGAGTAATAGACCGGTACCCGGAAATTATGACCTGCTTGAGGACCCATAAGTTTTAGATATTCACTAGACCTCGGGGACCTTACATTCCACATTGGATCCGGGAATTATACCATACCTACGGAGCTCTAGTGCCACAAGGGAAGAAGCAGGCCGTCAGATTCAAGCCGGTTGATTATGTGGTCGTCAGGGGCAAGAAAGTGAAGTGTGATAGTGATGCTATCAATGCAGTCCTGGAATGTTCAGTAGATATAGGGGATGAGTGTCTACACATGATCCGGACAAAAACATTGGAAAATATGAAAAAGTGGTTGGCTCCTCTTATTTCTGATGGTACTCCTAAGTGGATCGAGGTTGGAGCACCCATTGAAAAGAAGGACCGCAATGTAGTAGCGAGCTACAGGTTTGGCTTCATTAGCAGTACTATTATGCCATCCTAGAATGAGTCGATTCTCCGTCACGCGAAAGCAGCCTGCCTTGTTTGCATCATTGATTGGACAAGGCTGAACTTGGGAATGATCATTGGCCAAGAAATGGTCATGAGAGCCAAGCAGCGGCAACCTTCCCTCCCTTTTCTGGTGCTGATCATCGAGTTATGCAGGTGAGCCCGAGTGCCTTGAGATGAGAAGAAGGATGTGGAAGTGACTCCCACCTCCTGTACCGACATCTAGATGATTGATGCGGAGTACTTGAAAGACGAGGCTGAGAAGAAGAAGGCAGCCCCGATGGACACTTCCCCGGTTGATTATACTCAGACACTACCTGCGGAGGCAGTATTGCCTACTCCGGCCCCTGGGCCTTCAGTTATATCTAGTGTTGTGCCTTTTGTGACTCCTAGCTCCTCCACAGCTCCCATACCTCCTAGGTATGCTGCTGCTGCTCGACCCCCACTCACCAGGCTGTATTACTTCGAATGGGGCAGCTAACCCACTCTGCGGATAGGCATGCCTCCAGGCTTGAGGCCACCATCCCTGGGATGATTGAGAGGGCCCTGAGTGCTGCTATGACACCCCTGCGTGTCTCTTGATTCCCTTGCTGCAAGGATAGCGGCGTGTGAACAAGGCCAGGGGGCCACTGATGAGGTGACGGCCGTAAAGGCCGCGATTGTTGAGCTAAGAAAGGACGTGGACCAGCTGAAGTCCACCGATATGTCCATGATATTCGGGACTGTGGAGATCCCCGATATGCCTGCTGATACAGATATGCCTCCGGCTACCATCGAAGATGAGGTTCGAGTTGAGGAGGTAGCTGCTACAGAGTTTGAGGCTGAGACTGATGAGGAGCATCTTGGAGTCGATGAGGAGGCCGCTTATGAGGGCCTTATAACAAATGAGGAGGCTATGGTGGATTCAGCTGTGCAAATCTCATTGGCAGACACCCATGGCTGATCCTAGTGGAGCTAAAAGTGCTGATGTTGCATCGGGCATTGATTCCCAGACAGATGGAGCGACTGTGTAGACAGGACCCTTCTTTACCTCTCTCTGTCATTTTCATTCACTTTTGGATAGTTTTATTGCATTTGAGGACAAATTGCTTTTATTTGTGGTGGGGTGAGGTATTTCCATACCTACCTCTTGTGATTATTATTTTTGTTTATATATTGAGTTTTTGTGCTGTAAATTATGTTTTGACACTGTTTTGTGGATGTTTGAGCTTATGGCTCCTTATTTTGAATGTAAATGGTTTTGACCCTTCCAAAAAAAATTCCACCTCTTGTTTTGTGTTAATGTGGTTGTTCTTGTCCAAATTTGAGTATCGGTCATGATCAATACCGATGACTTGAATAGTGCTGTTAATCGAATAAAAATGAATGCGCGGCTACGATGAGGCCAAATGAAGTTGCATAGACAATATGTGAACTTTTAGCATCTCGTTGTGACTAATCAATTACCGAATAAGTCTCATGTGATGAACATTGCACACTAGCAAAAGTGTGGAGTCTTGTTTGATAATGGTGTTAATGCCTTGTGTGATGAGCTTACTGTGAACCTTGTGTGATGACACCTAGAATTTTCCCCGTTGGTCCGGTTGACTAAGTGATTCAAGCTCTTGAAATGATCTTAGGCAACAATTTTTAAGAGTGAAGCAATTTGAAAATGTACCTCTTTTGGGGCCAACTTTGTGAGATGTGCGAATCTTGCTTGAACCCCTTTGAGCCTTGTCCTTTTCTTGGAAGAAACTTGATGAAATTGAAATCCCTCTTTATCCATTCACCCATAATCCTCATGAAAGTGTGGTGTGTTTAAATAGACAACTTAGGCCAAAAGCCTAAGTTGAGGGTGTGGTGAAAAGAGAAGAAAAATCAAGAAGTGTGAAGAAGTCCTCCTTGATCCATGAACTTGAAAAAGATGGAACCCCTCCAAAAAAATAGAGAGATAAAAGAAGAATGAAAAATAAAAAGAACGAAAAAGTTGTGAAATAAAGTTGTGAAAGTTGCAATAGAAATGGAGTGTCCGGTAGTCCATGAGAAGTGAATAACGGGGTGAATTTTGAGCATGAATGAAAATGCTAAAGAAAAGGAAGGAAAGTTGTTCACACCATATTTCATGAGGATAGCAGCCACAGGAAAGTTGTTCACACCATATTTGAAAAGACCTTTTTGATCTAGAGTGAGCTGAAACAAATGTTGGCTGGAAAATAAGGGCAAACCTATGGGTAAAGTTATGCATGTGTTCATCTTTTTTAGTGTGAGAATTGTTTGTGATTCCGAAGCTATAAATTGTTGAACAATTGTGTGTGAATATGGAATCATCTTTGTGTGAGGGCATTTGAGTACCTTTGTTGAGCTTGAACTTGCATTTGAAGTAAGTATTATGAACTTGAGAATCTTTGATGATGGTGAGTCACAACTTGAATCTTTGAGTGCACAATTGATCCTTGTATGAGTAAGTTGAGTCTTGTTGTGTGCATTCATGATTGAGTCTTTTGTAGCACTTTTTGAGTCATCCTTTTTGAACTGTTGAACTTAAGTTTTACTTGAGGACAAGCAAAAGTTTAAGCTTGGGGTGTTGATAAGTCCGAGATTTGGACTCATTTAGGGTTTTATTTGTATAGGTTTAGTGTCCTCAAATTCTTAATTTGTGCCAATAACTGATGTAAAACCCTTGATTTTCGGGATTATGGATTGAAGAACAAAGCAAGGACACTAAGTTGCAAAAATGAACAAAGCGAGCTGAATGAATGAAGAAAAGAAAGTCTGGTGATTGCCAAGTCCACTTGGCGAGTCGCCGAATGGCCATTTGACCACCTAAAGTTCCAGTGTGCCAAGCTCTGAGGGTAAAAATCAAGTTGGCGAGAGAAAAGAGCAGTCGGCGGATCACCTAGTGGTTCCGCGATGCAGTGTTGGATAGCCCAAAGTTAGAGACCTTGAGGATGCTGAATGTCAAGGCAGAAGGGAGATTGAAGTGACCAAAGGGCGGATCGCCGAGTGGTTCGGCGAGCCCGACTTACTTCACCGAGAGACTCTTCGCAGCACATTTTTGGCGACTATAAATATGTCTTTGAATATTTAGTTTAGTATCAGCTTTCATATCAATTCGTATCTTAGAGTCTATTATTTGAGTTTTGAACTGGGAGACATGTTTTCCCTAGTTTTTCCTAAGCTTTGAAGAATTAAAGTTTTTCACTTCTGAGAAATTGGAAGTGGGTCCTTGATATTCTTCGAATTGGAGCATTGTATGGAAGAATCTACACTTACCCAGTTGATGGAATCAATTTGGTAACTGTTTTTACCTTTTTATGATGTCTAGCTAAAACCCCAATTCTTGGGATGTGATTATGGGCTGATTTATCTTTCGGTTGTTGCTAATTGTTAGTTTAATTGCTATTTAAAAGTTAGTTCAATCATTTATTGTGGGTTAATTTAAGAATTGTAGTTGCAAATACGATTCTACCTTTGTGTTCTTGGCTTGCTCGAGAGAGAGGTTTTAGAACTAAGGTGTTTGATTGATGGTCTGTGGGTATTGGGTTGACCTGGGTTCAGTTCGAGAGAGTGAATCCTAAACCCTTTTCCACAAATTCAGCTCGAGAGAGTGAATGGACTAAGGTGTGGGCTGTTCTTATTTTGCATGCTTGTTGATATTCGAGAGAAATCAATTTGATTCGGGGTAAATTGTTCGAGAGAAAGTTTATCTCCTCTATAGCCTAGCTTACTCACTAATATTTAGCCATTTCTCTAATAGTTGCAATTACCCATTTGTCTATAATAGCCTATAATCGAATCACATCCCAAGAACCCGTCTTATTATTGTTATTTCATATTGTTTGTTGTTGTTTGTAGTTGATAATTTCAAAACCAAAACCCCCATTTGATATTCGTGTCACCCCCCTGATTTGAATGATGTTTTTATTCAATCATTTTTATTCCTATTACTGATTTGAGCATATTCATACTTCCCTATTGAATCTCAAACACGTACCGCTCTCTGTGGGATTCGACCCCAACTCATTCAGTTGGGT
>JAJONR010008849.1:0-19049 GCA_029582245.1 Solanum etuberosum
AAAAATGTTTCAAATTTTAAGATTTTTTTTACCTTACCCAACTCCTACCACCCCGACACCCTGCCCCCCCCCCCCCACACCAAAAAAATTGCTTTTGAAAAATATTTCAATTTTTTATTTTATTTTTCACGCCACTCCCCCCACCACCCCCACCCAGGTTACCCCTCTCCTCCGCCACCACCGTAAAAAAATATTTTCGAGAAATATTTCAAAATTTAAAAAAAATTCATTTTTTACGCCATCCCCACCCCCTATCCCCTCCCCACACCCCACCTACCAATCATATTTTTTGTAATTGGTTTTAAAAAGTATTTCAAATTTTTAAAAAATTCATTTTTGTATCTGTACTAGAAAATTAATTAAATATATATGTAGATTAATTTGTGAACCCCTAACAAAATTGATTGACAGTTCTAAAGGAAATTTAGAACCCCCAAACTCTTTATCCTGGCTCCGCTTATGCCTCCGTCCACTTTTATTTGTCATGTTGCGCTTTTCGAAAGTCAATTTGACTAATTTTCAAAGTTAAATTAGATTACTTAATTTGATATTTTAAACAAAAAAAAATTGGATATCCAAAAACTATACAAAAAGTACTATAAATTGCAATTTTTTTACATATCGATGATGAAAAAAAAATACCGTAAAATGTTAGTCAAAGTTTTTATAGTTTGACTCTATAAAAAAATCATGACAATTAAAAGTGGACGGGGGAAATATAATTTAATAGCAAAAATAGTAAAATCGTGTACTCACATCCATACACGCAACTAATACAATAAAAGTCTTAACTTACGCTGAAAAATATAATTGAAAGATAAAAAGTGTGATAACCTGGAAATAAAATCAGCAACCGATTAATCCATAGTTTCGAAGCAGTCCAAGAATTACGTACAGAATATTTGTTTGTGTTTGAGTAAATATTTAATCATATCTTGAACAATACACAAAATAAAACTTAAATGTACTAAAATAAGTTGATTTAATTGAAATATTTTCATAAAATAAGTTGATTTTCATAAAATTAACTTTAGTAGACATATTTTGAAGTATATATTAAATTCTCACGATAAATTGAAATAAATGTACGTTAATTGTTAGGTCTTATATATAATGAGATGTTTGTAGTATTTGATTTGGAGCGGATTATTATTTAAAATTAGATAGCCACTTGTTAAGTTTCATCCTTATCTATTCAATTATTTATAGGGAAAAGGGTCTGATATATCCCTCAATTTTGTTATTTAGAGCTGATATATCCCTCGTTATGATGTGGCTCATATATGCCCCTATTGTTATACAAATGACTCACATATACCCCTCAACTCTAAATAACACTGTGAGTCATTTGTATAACGATAAAGGTATATAAGACTACTTTCATAACGAGGGTTATATCAATTCTAAATGACAAAGTTAAATGGTATATCAGATCATTTTCCCTTATTTATATAATATTTAGTTCAAATTGATGGGATTGTGCAGATGCATTTTCAAATAAGACTTTTCTTAAATTTGAATAGGGAGTCTGATAGAATAGGTTAGAACCTTTTTACCGTGATAATTATTATTTCTTACATGTAAATCTAGTTAATAAATATTTTTTTAATTAAAAATTAATAAATTCAATTTTTTATAACAATATTTATTAAATTAAATTTAAAATTGACAAGTGGCATTAGCTTGCCACTTGGCTTAATCACATTACAAATTACTCTCCTTTATATATATATATATATATATATATATATATATGGTTTTACTCCTCGAAATGGAACAACTTCCCGATGTAATCACTATGATTATTCTCTCAAATTTACCCGTGAAATCTCTATTACGATTCATAATGTGTTTCTAATTAAGTCATGGTGATGTTCAATTTCAAGTCCTGACTTCCAACTCTCGAATCAACGATGAGAAGGAGCAATTGCTAGAGTACATTCAGGTTTGACATGGAACTCTGAGCGCTCCTTTCAATTAATTAATCAACAACGCACTTTGGAAGAACTCCATCATCCTCTTAAGTCATCATGATGTGACTTGCATCCAAACTTGTATGATATTGAATTCTTGTCACGGTCTTATATTGTTTAATGAAAACGAGCATAATTACTTGTGGAATTCTGTCACTCGATTTTGTACCAAAGTGCTTGAGTTGGACCACTTAAACGGTAGCTATTATATTCGTGGGGACTTTGTTTTGACTCCTCCACGAATGTTTACAAAGTAGTATTAATTATGAAAAATAATTGTGGTGGTGATTTTGTTATAATCGCTAGTCTTGAAGACAAACAATGGAGGCAACTCGAATTCCCTTATGATATCCACTCGATGAGTGAAAGGATTACATTGCATGGACAACTTCACTATAGGGTATAGGTCGAAAGATCCGACAATGATGAAAATAATGAATTTTGAAAGGTTATGTTGGAACTTATTGCTTTTACTCAAGTAATTTATTTTGATCCTACTTTTAAAAAGTTTCGCATGTTTCCAATCTCCAAGCCTAAATGTAATAAAAAAGAGAGAGGATATTATAGTGGTTTTTATTATGGAGGATATTATAGTAAGTTTAGGAGTTTCATATGAATATCTTTGTATGACTTGATTAGAAGGTGCTAAGGGCGGTGTTGAGATATTATCATGAAGGAATATAGTTAAAAAATCGTGAACATCTTTATTTTTCATAAAGAATTTATTTCTAACATACTATTGTGACCAAAAAATAGTTGTATACAATCCTAAAAATAATACATCTTTATTTTGTTTTTCTTTCTTAATTTGTTTATTCCAGGTATAAGTTGAAGTTTGTACCTATATATTGACTCTTTATCGTCGTTCACTAAGAATTACACTCTATGAATATGCAGGTTTGAACTCGTAACTTTGAAAACATAATACTTATTCTGTGGAAACTCCTTATAGCTGTTGGGAAAAATACTACAATATTGATATTGGATTGGAATTATAAAGT
Organism: Solanum etuberosum; assembly: GCA_029582245.1. Lineage (NCBI taxonomy): Eukaryota > Viridiplantae > Streptophyta > Magnoliopsida > Solanales > Solanaceae > Solanum > Solanum etuberosum. The sequence continues at coordinate 2,975 of JAJONR010008849.1, forward strand.
AGTAAATAACTTATCACAAACACTGTGTCGTGGCAAGCTACTGTTTTGAAAGCGATTTCAGCCCGACTCCGGTGCAAATCGTAGTAGCCGGTCGCTCCCCAAGGTTCCACAGTTACTCTCAAACACGTGTACTCGTGGCTGAAAGTTTGGAGATTACCCAAAAATATTCTAAGAATAAGCTTAAGAAAAGAAAAGAGGAAAAACTTTTTCTCTTTTTTTTTTTTTTGGTTTATTTTGTATATCTATTATGCTCACAAAAGATCATGCTTATATAGATATTTCAAGAGGAGGAGTTTCAAATAGAAGAGTTAATTTTTTTCATTTTGAGAAACGGATTGTCAAGGTTAATGGCATTAAAGGCCATTACATCACTTTTACAGAAACTCCCTTATTTGTCTTTTGGAACGGATATGTTTTGTCCATTGAAACGTATTGTTGTTATATCTTTGCACTAGGGAACGTAGCCGCGCTTCACGCGCACATTAAGATATATGTGTTAGAATCAATTTTCTTTCCGATTAATTATATATTCCACTATATTATATTGTCCAATCTTATCATTATCTTTTGGTTTAATTGTAGGGAGAAGGGTAAAAAATACTTATCAATTTTTGTTTAATAGCTAACTTTAAACTATGTTATACTATGCAACCATCCATAACTCCGTCATCTACAAATTTATTATTTGTATCCTTCACTTGGATGAAAAACTCCAAATCAAGTAAAATTACCCGTTTTTCTTTAAAAATAACATATCACCCAATTTTAACCCATGTCCTATCCTCTAACTATCTTAACCCATGTCCGACCCTCTAAATATATTAACCCACACAAATTAAGCCCATGTCCGACCCTTCTAAGTTTGCCTTGCTATGTGTAGTAATGATAGCCATGATTGCACTTGAACATTTCATTTTGTTTTAGTATTTGAATAAAAAAATATGGTGAATGATGGAGTACGTAGAAATTCGTTTATCCTCCATTAAAACACAATATGAAAGGGTGTGTCATTCCATTAATGTAATATGAAAAGGTTAGCCAAAATATTGATAAACTCATAACAACATAGTAGGCTAATTTATTAGATTAGAAGTAATATCAAATTAATTTAAGTTCTTAAAATTGAGAATCAATTATATGAAAGATAAAATGAAGTCTTTAATATTGTGAATTGTGACTATTGATTAACAAATTGAACAAATGTAAATGTTTATTTTCCTTTACACCTCTTCATTGCCTTCATACTTTTACATTGCCTTTTTTTAAAAATTGCAACAATAAATTGAAATATGAAAAGAAAAAAATCAACTAAAGAAGAAAAAGATAAATAGATTTATTGGCCATAGAAAAGTGCAAATCTCATTGTCTATGCCTAAATTTAATTATTATATATAGATTTAGAGATAGAAATAATAAACTTATTCATTTAATTAAATTAGGGAACAACTCCAAAAGAATAAGATCTAAAATTTCAAAAATTAAAATAAAATCTTACAAAGACTTAAATAATAATATAATTTAGTGTTGGACTTTGCTCAAAGATCCCTTTTCTCCAACAAGACAGCAAGGAATTAAGAACATGACCTAGCGAATTAATTGGCACACTCTTCCGGAAGAGGTTTTATCTGCTTCGTCTTTATGCTTGGAATAAAATTTCTTACGCAGATACATTTCCACAATCGCGGCAGCCATGATCACCTGTACAAAAAGAAAAATATGAACCTTGTGGTTTCCATTATGGAAACATAAAAAAATATTGCACATGTTGAATCATACTCACATATATGACGACGGTATGCTATATCATTATTCCTCTGCAAACAACACACTTCTCTTTCCATTGTGAGCAGCAGTATCCTCCAAGAAGATCACCTAGGCCCTAGACTAATTGCACCTACTTAACATAATTGCCATCACATAACTTACATTATGTCATTAGAACATGACATTAGAAAGAATAGCAATTATAGGAATCTGAATTAGAACATCATGCTATTCTTATTTTTCAAATAGTGAAGGTCCATCACCATATACACTTCATTTTGAAAAATGAAATTGAATATCTCATGATTTTTTTCAAGTATTCTAAATTCTTGATTCTTGATTCATATTGAAATCTTCTAATAGAATACATGAAGTCTTTAAAAGGTTAAAATCACAATAAATCAAGAAAAAAAAAAAGAGAGCATAAACAATATGTTAACAATAGAAAAAGAATTTACAAATACACCTTTAAATCATGACTTCCTCGAAAAAATAAGCACATCATTTTCCTCCATTCTTGTCACAAGAAAATCCAAGCTTCTGTAACTCAAAAGAAAAAGTGTAAAATTAAAAAGAATAAGCTTGTAAATGAGTTTCTGGTAAAAATGAGAAGCTACAAAATTATGAGAATTTTATGAAAATATAAAGAAGAAGGGAAGGTAAAAAAGTTTGTAACCGATTTGAAATTATAATGATTAATTAGTAAAACTATATTAATAGGAAATAAATGTGATTGAAATTTATTCCAATTTAAAAAGTATTTTTTTAAATAAAACGGAAGAGATATGAGAGAAGAAGAGGAAGGGTCTTAGGTAAATTAATTAATTAATAGTCTTAGGGATGAAATAAAAAAATATTTTTAATTTTCTGCTAATTTTTGTGGCAACAAATTAAATGAAATTGATTGAGACAAAAATTAATGGGGAAAACGTTTATGGTAATAAGTAAAAGAGCGATAAATAAGATATTTTATTTTTAGAAAGTTGTAGATATAAAAAGTATAATATTAAGTTATGATAATAAAATGATAAATAAATTAGATTTTTAAGAAAATTATATTTTAAAAAAAGGTAAAAAAAAGGAATTTTAAGGAAAAGTAATTAATTATAGTAAATAAAACGTTTATGGTAATAAGTAAAAGAGAAATAAATAAGATAATTTATTTTTAGAAAATTGTAGAAATAAAAACTATAATATTAAATTATAATAAATAAAAGGATAAATAAATCAGGATTTGTAGAAAATTATAAAAATAGAAGATAAAAAGAGAAATTTAAGGATAAGTAATTAATTATAGTAATGGTGAATAGAGATAACAATAATAAATTGTAGTAATAATGAGGAGAGATAAATAAGATATTTTAAATATTTTTTTTTCTTCTTTTGACAGATATTAGAGATCAAAATAATTAAAAAAAATTCAAAAAATTGACAAAAAAAGATAAATGGTAATCCTGGCCAAAGAGAGGTGCCACGTCAGACTTTTGTTATCCAGCTATATATATATATATATATTGATTAGACTTAATTAACATAGTTAGAATTAACTGAAAAATCCCCCACCAATGTAAAGATAAATAGTAAGAACTGACTTTTGGGCAAAAGGAAGGAACATGTACTTAAGTGTCAATATCTTTCTATTTGAATTGACACGTAGTGATATGAGGCTACAATTTAATATCCACAAAGTGAAGTACTCTTGAACTGAGTGGATATAAATTGAGACCCCATAACACATACCATATCCTTAAATTTAAGCAACCTCCGCGATACAAAGTGCTTTTATGGTCATGCACACACACCTTGGGTCTTATGAGTGCTCTAGAAAGATGGCCCAAATCTTTCATAAAAGGCGACCACACTTTTACACTCACATAGGTGATTCCATCAAGTCTATCACAAATAGACCACCTTAAGGCTATAGAATCATTAAGAGAAAAATAAGCTCAACCTTATAAAACATTGCCTCACGCCATATGGATAGAAAAATGTGGTGTATATTGAGGCCTAACAGGTCCACCACATTACCTCAATCAATGGGCTTTAGCCCCATCCCCCTCGACGTTTCAAGGATTATTTTCCTTGTCAAGCCCTTGGTCATAGGATCTGCCAAATTTCTTTCGGACCTTACATATTCCAAGGAAACAATACCCAGTTTCAACAATTGCTTAACTGTACCATGTCTGATGCGAATATGTCTCTTTTTTCCATTGTACACACTATTTTTGGCAATTCCAATTGCTGCCTGTGAGTCGCAATGAAGAGAGACTCGTGAAGCTTGTCTTCCCCACAATGGCACATCCGTCAAAAGATTTCTCAGCCACTCAGCTTCCTGCCCTGCCAACACGAGAGCAATGAATTCTGATTTCATGGTAGAACGTGCTATACAAGTTTGTTTGGAAGACTTCCACGAAATAGCACCTGCACCCAAAGTAAACACATAGACACTGGTGGAGCTAGCTTCATCATTGTCAGTTACCCAGTTTGCATCCCAAAAACCTTCTAAAACAATAGAAAATTTGTTAAAATGCAAACACCAATTCATAGTACCTCTCAAATACCTTAGCAAGCGATGAAGAGCATTCATGTGTTCACTACTGGGATTATGAGTATATCTACTCAATCTACTAATAACATAAGCTATATCAGGCCGAGTATAGTTCATGAGAAACATTACACTCCCAATTATTTTAGCATATTCAGTTTGAGAAACACTAGATTCTTTATTCTTCCTCAAGTGTATGCTAGGATCATAAGGAGTTCTCACTGGAACTACATCAAAACAATCAAACATTTTCAACTCCCAAAATCACATCTGCTTCATCAAAGACTTTTATTTCAAATTTAGAAGACAAAACGTTCTTGGTCTCATTAATAACATTCACATTAGGACCAAAGATTAACATGTCATCTACATATAAACATATCATCACACAATCTGAACCTATAATCTTAGAATAAACACAAGTATCAGATGAATTTACAACAAAGTCATTATCCGCTAGTGTGATATTAAATTTTTCATACCATTGCTTAGGTGCTTGTTTTAGTCCATACAAGGACTTTCTCAATTTTCATACTTTATCCTCTTGTCCTGGAACCACAAAACCCTTAGGTTGAGTCATATAAATCTCTTCCTCTAAATCACTATTTAGAAATGCTATTTTGACATCCATTTGAAGTCCGACTAAGTCGTGAATAGTGGCTAAAGCAATAAGAGTCTTAATGGTTGCTATTTTAGCCATAGGAGAATAAGTATCAAAGTAATCAACACCTTTCTTTTGGTCAAAATCCCTAATCACAAGTCTAGCCTTATATTTATCAATTGTACCATCAGGTCTCAATTTCTTCTTAAATATCCACTTGCTACTTATGGGCTTACAACCTTTAGGTAAATCATATAAGTCCCAAGTGTGATTAGAAACTATAGAGTCTAATTCACTTTTAATAGCCTCTTTCCACAATATAACATCTATTGATCTCATTGCTTCATCATAAGTTTTAGGATCTTCTTCTATTAAATAGATAGACACTAATTCATCATTTAAAATAATAATATCAAAATTTTCAGTTAAGAAAGTAGTGATAAAATCAGGACCAAAACTTATCTCAATTCTACATCTTTTACTCCTTCTAAGTTCATTTTCATGCTCCTTAGAAATAACATTAGAAGAAGGCACAACATGAGAATTAATAGACATAGATGTAGAAGCATTATTTTGCACATCACTCGGCACATTATTTTTCAAAGGAAAAATATGCTCAAAAAATTCTGCATATCTAGATTCACAAATATAATGATCATTTAGAGACATAAATCTATATGCAACACTATTTTGAGCATAACCAATAAATACAATATCAGAAGTCTTAGAATCAACATTTACTCGTTTAAAATCAGGTAGACAACCTTAGCCAAACACCCCCACACTTTCAGAAATTTCAAGTTAAGAGCAAATCCTTTCCACAACTCATATGAGGTCTTATCTAACTTCTTATGAGGGACTCTATTAAGAATATAGCATGCAGATAAGACTGCTTTTCCCCACATATTGTCAGATAGACCAGAGCTTAAAAGCATAGAATTTATCATTTCTTTAAGGGTTTTATTTTTCCGTTCGGCTACACCATTTTGTTGGGGAGTATAGGGAGCACTGACCTCATGTATAATACCATTTTTCTCACAAAAATCTTCTAGAGTTTTAGTACTATATTCACCGCCCCTATCATATCTAAATCTCTTGATTTTTCTGTCTAATTGATTTTCCACTTCTGCTTTGAATTTCAAAAACATGCTTCAACTTCATCTTTAGACTTAAGAAGATATACCTTAGTGTATCTAGAAAAGTCATCAACAAAAGAAATATAATACTTTTTTCCACCTCTGCTAACAGTGTTCTTGAAACCTGCTAAATCTGAATGTATTTAGTTCAAGTGATTCGGTCTTTCTACTAATAACATATTTGAAAGGTTTCTTGGCATGCTTTGCTTCTACACACATGACATTTAGAAAAATCATCAGTTTTTATCATAGGAATTAATTCCATTTTTCTAAGTCTTTTAATAGAAGCAATATTAACATGACCTAGTCTACCATGCCACAAATTAATAGACTCAACAATATAAGCAGAATTTGAAATATTTGCATTATTGACAATCTCTTGAACAATATTCAGTACAAATAAGCCTCCACTAAGATATCCCTTCCCAACAAAGTCTCCTCCACGAGAAATAATTATCTTATCAGCTTCAAAAATAAGTTTAAGACCTACTTTGTTGAGAAGTGCTTCGAAAACTAAGTTTTCACGGAGGGAGGGAACATACAAGACATTGTTCAAGGATAATGTCTTTACAGAAGTTAGTTTAAGTAAAACTTTACCTTTACCCGTTACTACAGCCGTAGTGGAGTTACCAATATATACACACTCGCCATCACTGGACTCCTCAAAGTCATGAAATAACTCCTTATTGGCACAAAAATGCCTTGAAGCGTCTGTGTCTAGCACCCAGTCAATTTTGTTAGCCACCGGATTTGCCTCAATGACTACAGGAACAATCACTTCATTACCCTCAGCAAGATGAGCTTGGACATCACTTTTTCCTTCCTTCTTTGAGTCCTGCCCCTTTCTTTGATAGCACTTGGCAGCCCTGTGACCAACTTTTTCACAAACAAAACAAGGACCCTTAGATTTTTGAATTTGTCTCTCCAGTTTGTTGAATTGATTTTTCTTCTTCATATGTTCCTTTTTCAAGACTTTCTTCTGTTTGCCTTTGTACCTGTCTTTCACAACAGTAACAGAAGATTCAACAAGATTAGCTTTAGAAGAATTAAGAGAAAGTTCTTCCATCTTATGTTTGAGACGGTTCGCCTCTTCAGTCCTCATATGACTAATAAGTTCTTGGAGAGTTAAATTTTTTTTCTTATGTTTTAATTTATTTCTATAATCACTCCAAGATGGTAGGAATTTTTCAAGTAGAACATTAGCTTGAAATATCTCACACATCTTCATGTCCTCGTTGAGAACATCAGCCGTCAAGTTCTCATATTCGTGAACTTGTTCCATTATTGGCTTATTATCAACCATTTGGATTTTAATCCACTGACCGACAATATTTTTTTATTTTCTACATCATCAACACCATATTTCTTTTCCAAACTATCCCATATTTTTTTAGCAGATTTATAAGTAACAAATAAATCAAACAAAGGGTTAGTCATATGGTTTAACAAATGTCCTCTCACAGTTCTGTTATCCTTTTCAAACTTCTTTTTAGCAATATCATCAACAATCATAACATTGCTAGATTCAGTAGTAGTGTTAGAACCATTCATAGAAGGTTCTTTAAATAGAACATAATAAACTTCTAATTGTCAAAGAAAATTAAAAGTTTTTGTGTCCAACGTTTAAAATTGTTTCCATCCAAAGGCTCAAGTTTTGACAAATCAGAAAAAGTTTTGTTCAAAAAAATAGCCGTTTATCAATATTGTATGTTAGGAAATCGCTTTCAAATTGTTGGGAAAAATACTACAATATTGATATTGGATTGGAATTAAAAAGTAGTAAATAGCTTATCACAAACACTGTGTCGTGGCAAGCCACTGCCTTGAAAGCGATTTCGGCCTGACTCCGGTGTAAATCGTAGTAGCCGATCGCTCCCCAAGGTTCCAGAGTTACTCTCAAACACGTGCACTCGTGGATGAAAGTTTGGAGATTGCCCAAAACCAATTGCCCAAAAATATTCTAAAAATAAGCTTAAGAAAAGAAAGGAGGAAAAACTTTCTCTTTTTTTTTTTGATTTATTTTGTATATCTCTTATGCTCACAAAAGGTCATGCTTATATAGATATTTAAAGAGGAGGAGTTTTAAATAGAAGAGTTAATTTTTTTCATTTTGAGAAACGGATTGTCAAGATTAATGACATTAAAGGCCATTATATCACTTTTACAGAAACCCCCTTGTTTGTCTTTTGGAACGGATATATTTTCTCCATTGAAATGTATTGTTGTTATATCTTTGCATTAGACTTAATTAACATAATTAGAATTAACACAACAACAACAACCAAATAAAACTTCATTTTATAGAGACAAAAAAAATCTTCATTTGTTATAAGATTGATGCAATCCTCGATATTTGAGATGTATCACGTCATCAATAGGGGGTGTAAAAAAATCGAATCGATCACTAAATTGAATCGTAAGAAACGTTATTGGGTTATTGCTATTGAGTTATTGGATTAATGTGTTTTTAATGGTTTTATTAAAAATAATTATTCGCTGGAGCTGTCAATATGGGCTGGCCCACCCCATCCGGGCTAACCCATATAGGCTTTAATTTGATGGGCCAGGCCGAGCTAGCCCATTTTTGGTGTGGGCCAGAAAATGGTTGGCCCAGCCCACAAGTACGTGGGCTACGGGCTTTGCCGGGCCAACCCTCTTTTCTTAAAAGTATATTTTTTATAATTTTTTAAATTAAATTATAATTTAAAAATATTATCATAAATATCGACAAGACAATATTACATGTTTTTAGTGTTACTACTTGTTAATCAAATCCACAAATAAAATTAGCTTTATTATATTGATTAAGTTTAAATTCAAGTAAAAGCATAAATAGCTAAATAGAAATATTAACCTAATTATTTTCCAATGATCATAATAAAACACAAAAACTATGACAATATTTCATAGGCTACGGCCTATGTAGTGATTCCTTAGAAATTTTAGGAAATTTTTTTTATGTAGTACATATTTTATAAACATAATTTGTGTTTAAATTGTAATATTTTAAACTTTAAACATATTTTGAGTTTAGACTCTTGTTATTTTTAATACGCCTATTTTATTTTTATTTTTTAATTAATTTTTATTTGGCCCACGGGCCGGCCCTATTCATATTTCTCAAGCCCCACAAATCGGCAGACTTATTCAGGCCGGGCTAAAAAGCCCTTTTCTTAAATGGGCTCCAAAAATCGTAGCCCAACCCTATCAAATCACAGGTTAGGCCAGGCCGGCCCAACGGGCCTAGCCCATATTGACGGCTCTAGTTGCGTTATTGGTTTGATTTCGGTTTTTAGTATTGGATTATTGGAAAAATTGATAACTCATTAAGATGGTAATAATTTACTACTTTACCCTTCATAAATATTAAATATTAATTATTTAATATAACTAGACACTATATTTTTCGACCAGAATTTTACTCCTACACGTTACCTATTTTGTACACATATTAATTTTCTCTATCGCTTTTTTTTATTCAATCTATGTAAAAAATAAGTCTCTCTCTTTCCTCTTACTATGGTAATCCGATTTCTCTCTCTTCTCTTATTATTCAATTTTTTGTGAAAAATATATTCTCTCTCACCTTTTATTAGAACAATACTCCATTGTTATCTTATAAGAACAATTATTTCTTCTCCACTTTGATTTTTTTCTTTTCTCCTATTAGATTTTTATCTTCAATACAGTGATTTTAAAGTTATTTCATTTGATTTTATAAAATTATGAGTGAAAAATTCTGCGGAATCGATTCTTATAAAGAGTCCAAACAACCACATTTTATTATCAAGGTCAAATTTTGAGTTGAATGAACTCACTCCATTTCTAATTAGTGAAGGTGTAAGAGAAAAATTTCTATGGACATAAAATTCTCTCAATGTTACCCCAAATAGATAAAAAGGATGGGAAAAGAGAAGAAAACTACAAGTGTTGTTTTGAAGAATATTTTGTGACAATAAATTTTGTGTTGCCAATAATTATGGTGTCCTTGTTTGTTTAGGAATATGATTTGTTGACATGTAGATGTGCTAATATTATGCTGTATAAACGTGGTACTAAATGATTATAGAGGCAACAATAGTGATGTCTCATTTGTTAATACATTGGGCGTTGTTGAAATATGAATTTGTTAATATCATTGGGTTGAATAATGAAAATGAATAGTGTATTTATAGTAATTCTGATGTCTTTCCGGTGAATAATTTATCTATTTTAATATATGAAGGTGTTGATATGGTATTGTTTCTGGTAGTGAATTATTGTGTTGCTATTTTTTGTGGTTATATATCTATTAATTAATTAATATAGTCTGATAAATTGTGGAGGTGTTGATGTTATGGTATTAAATGTGATATTGAATTATTATATCGGTGATTTTTGTGATTTTTGAGATGTATATATTATGGTGTAGAATTGTCACGCTCCGAGCCTACACCCTAGACGCGACTGGCACTCGTGAACCATTGCTGGCCCCAAGCGAACCCTTGGCCTGACTCAACTCTCAGCGGAAGACTTACTTAATATAAGAATAGTCTCAAAAGATAAACTCAAATAATAAACTCAGAATATTTAGAAATAAACATTCAAACTGGCCTCAAAGGCAACTCAAGTCTAGAACATAACAACTGAAATGAACAAGACTCATGAACTAACGTCTTTCTATCTATGAAGCCTCTACTAACTGAGATGGACGTCGGGACAAGACCCATGACATCCTAATAACAAAATGAAATGACTGAAAGTAAACAAAGGATCCTCCGGAAGCAAGGAGGCTCACTAACAACTATGGAACTCAACTGGATCAACGAAGTGCTGGATGCTGATCCTGGTTACCTGCATATGCATCATAAAAGATGCAGGCCAAATGGCTTCAGTACATGGAATGTACGAGCTTGTGAGGGGAAATCTAAAACATGACATAAGCTTGAACTGGAACTGAAGAAACAACTTACCTCGTCTCAACTCAACTCAACTCATTTCAATATAAAGTAGTGATAAAGATACAATATAAAGAAAATCTTTTAAAACAATAGAAAATAACTCAATGTATTAGCAAATACAATATAACTCAGTTTGTATGCAAAATACAAATAACTCTGTGGGATATTCTCTAACCGACAACCATCACTATGAGCTATGTGATGATACAACGTCTAGCCCACGCTGCCAGAACTTTCCTATACTTTGCCGGGGTATAGGACCTACTAAACAAGTGGATCCACTATTCTATGCTAAAAAGCAATAAGAAATCATCTAAAAAGTATGACCCTTTCTACCCACGTTGGCTACATGGTTTATGGAGGCTGTGAGTTGTTAGAACTCTCCTCCATATCGGTGCTCAATACTACTCCCAAAATATACTTAGCTCATTATGTTTTTAAGAAAACATTTACTCTTCCACAACTTTGAGACTATTACTCAAAATGTTTTCTCTAAAAAGAGATAGTACTTAAAACTGCTCATGAACTCTTTTGAAAATCGGTGTTTTCACTTTTCTTAAATGTAAAAATATTTTTCTTGGGAATACTTAGTTTCCATAGATCATTTTAAAGAAAATGAAATCAACTCTACTCTTCCTCAAACTCAAATGCTCAAGTCTTAAAACAAGTTTAAAAGATTGTAAAAAGACTTTTTAAAATGACTCGAAGGACTCTCAAGACTTGACTCTTAGCTCTACCTTGAATTTGAGTTATGAATTCAAGGTTATGATTCATGTTATGAATGATTTATAGATATTTAGAAGTAATTTGGAGTGTAGATATCAATTAGAAAACATAGGTACGATTCGAGAGAACTCGTACGAAAAGAAGGACGAAAGAGGATTCCAAGAGGATTCCAAGACCTTCAAACGGGCATATCTCCCTTATACGAGCTCGAAATTTAGCAAACTCGGTGGCGTTGGAAAGAGGATTCCAAGACCTTTTATTTGATATCTTATGAGTCACCTAACTCATCCTGTACTGAAAGTTATGGTCGTTTGAAGTTGATCCAAAACTCACAACTTAAGCATAACTTGAAAATTTTCAGATTTAGCTTATTTCCAATTTAGTTCATTCTATTTTTAGCTCTTTCAAATACCGAGGTTTTACAAAAATAGTGAAAGTGAATGTTTGTGTTGGTTGTTTTAGTGAGAGTATTAATAGGTATTTTTATACCATTAAATTCCCCATAGGAATTCTTAAGTAACCCTATTTTCTAGAAGATTATACCATGTGTTAATCTAACAACATAACTCAATATATGCAAATAAATATCACAAAATTATACCATATTTTTAATAAATATTTAACTATTTAATATACAAACATTTTTACAAATTACAAAACCAACATTATACCAACAATTATTATAATAATATATACCTTTAAAAATACCAATATATATGAAGCCATTTTAAATTTAATTTTTTCCAAAAAATCATTTTATACCATGAAGAAAATCAACTTTTGACGATGGTTTGACAATATGGAAGGTACAATTGGACCATTTTGAATTAGTAAACATTACAAAATCATTTTAAAAGTTGGTATATAATTTGATATATTTAAATTAAGATATAACACAACTTTTATATTCATAGGCAATTTTATACCAATAAATGCCCCATAGTAATTTTTAGGTAATTATATTTTTAAGAGAATTACACCATGTGTTTATCTAACAATATAACTCATATATGTCAATAAATATCACAAATTTATACCGTATCTTTAACACATATTCAAACATTTAATATATATATTTGAACCAACTATGAAATCAACATTATACCAATAATTATTATAATATATACCTTTAAATATACAAATATATATGAAACAATTTTAACATTGACTTTTTCCCAAAAGAACATTTCTACTATGAAGTAAACTAGCTTTTGACAATGGGTAAACAAATATTTCAACATTAGAACGAATACTATTCACGAATAATAAAATCGTTAATATCATTAAATATTCAATTGCAAAAATATATTGTTTTAAATAAAATTAATTTTTTTTAATAATAGTAACTAATATTTGAGATATTTGTGGAAGGTAAATAACAAAAGGGAGGGAACTAAGGGAATTAGAATATCACTAAATATTGAATAGTATGTTTTCCTTTTTTCGATTTTGATTTTTTTTTTTTTTTTTTTTTTTGTTTTTTGTAAAATTTCTATTGCTATATTGATGAAAAGTAAAATTATTGTTATATAGTAATTATTTAGATACTTACTTTGTATAGTTAAATTTTGTACCCTTCTTTTTATAACAAATTAAAAAGAAAGTACATCAAATAAATTAGGATAGAGGGAATATAAAATAGTAAAAGACACTTAAACTCATTTTTCCTGTATGTTTGGGATATTTCTTGCACTTATTACCAAAAAAGATAAAATTAACAGGAAATAAGGATTTTTATAATTTGATTTGATCATCTCTACAACGTTATCACATCATTCTGTCATGATCCAGACCGTCGTGATTGGCACCCATACTAATCCTCCGGTGGGAGAACCATTACTACAACCCGACTAAGTAATTTAACGAAAAACTAAGCATTTAAAGATACAAAAGCAGGTTTAAATGACTAAATAAAATATGGAGTTCCCATGAACTCCAGAAGTTTAATAAAACGACTAACACCTATTGCGGAAGTTCAACCCCTAGAACCTGAAAGTCATTGTACCAAAACTCTACTAATCAACAAGTCTAAGAGGAAAGGGGTACAACCCCAAAACTAAACATACGATAAATCTAACTAGAGAGTCTGAGTCCGAAAAGAATGGACTAAACAATAGAGGACCCATGGCAGCCTGGAAGAACTGGCTCACCCTTGAATCCGGTCTCGATCAGTGATCTCCTAACTGAGGTCTGTCAGTACCCGCCTGAAGATGCCCTGTACTCAACAAAGAACGAGCAAGTGCAGTATCAGTACACAAACCACAGTGTACTGGTAGGATCACGCGGCTACTCCAGTAAGCGAAATACACGCAAGAAATTACAACAGAATAAACACACATATATAGAATACATCGATCAATTGTCATTTCAGGAGCAACTTACAGTTTCCCAATAACAACAACAAATAGACATGAATGTAATAATCACAGTGGTCCTCTTATGGAACCCACACCCAAACTGTTAGTGTGTCGGAACGTGACACCCGATCTAATATATGTGTCAGAACGTGACACCCGATCAAATGTATGTGTCGGAACGTGACACCCGATCCAGTTAGCACAACCACAATCACAATCACACCCATAATGAACATTACTCATAGTCATACAGTCAAGTATTAGGTTCATGGCATGTAAATGTGCATACATAATCATTTCATTAGTTTCGGTTCACATTTTCCTATTCATATACACACATGCATACAATGAAGCAATTAACCGACATATATCATACAGACAGGAAATCGAACCATCACCTACCTTAAAACCAAGCTTGAATCCTCCTAAGACACTTGAGCCTTCCCTTTCCAGATTCTTTCCGCTTGTTCTTGGTCTAAAAATAAGTAATTAACGCAAGGATCAATAAACAATGCCTAATTTACCCGGATAATAATCAAACTATTAATCCAAGGCCAAACCCAAGATCCTAATGTTCAATTAGGGCTTTTCCCACCATTAACTTCAGGCCAAAACCCTCCCCCAATGATCACTACCCAAGATTCTAGGTTCTAGGAATCAAATTACGGATTAGGGGAGTAATAATCTTACCTTTAGCGCTAGAAATCATGGGAATCTGTCAAGAACTGCTCTGGGTCGTCTCTTAGCTCTCAAGAATGAGGTTTTGCAGAAAATAACGATTTTGGGGCTTTTTTCGGACTTAATTCGCGACTGGCCCGCCATGGCAGACCCCATCCCGCCACAGCGGCCCCCGCCTTGGTGGAATTAATCCCGCCCCGGTGGCTTGCACGGAGACAGAAGCTCGGAATTTGAGTTCCAAGCTCCCATTTCACAACACACCTTCAAACCTTGACGTTCAAAAACTATCCTTTCACGCCAAGATCAGTTTCGGGAGTTCTACTAGCCTGAATTGGATTCCGTAAAGCCGTACAGACTCCTTAACGTCTTGGCTATCCACTCATGTGATTAAATTCATAATTTAACCCCCATTCCTTACCAGATTTTCCTAGACCTCACCAGACTCAGATTTCAGCCAAGTCTGGACTAGGCTAGAAATTTCCAAGTTACTACTCAAAAGTTTTTTGGCCCAAATTCTTTCTCCATTGACTTTTCCATAACGACGGGAACAGGTCGTTACACATTCTTTACATCATCATAAAACTAAACCCAATATTGGTAATAGCAGCTTGTACATACATACTATATATACCAAAAAATACACCAATTACACTATCAAAACATACAAAAAAATAAACTTGGACACCCATATCGTTATGAATATTCATTGGTGGAGATGGATCACTCACGACATATTTGAGTTCTAAATGAAAAATTGTCGTGTCCACATCAATTGGGAAGCAATTGTAGTAATTAAGCCTTCATTTTTGGTATTCGCATCATATATCACTCTTTCAATATCGTAATCAACGTACCTACTTGTATTACAAACAGAATGGTGATTTTAATGTATTCAAACTAAACATTTTTGTATTCAAAATATTTTTACTTACATGTAAATGCTAATCTCAAATATGTTGTTTACAAATAACTTAAAAACTAACAATTACTTCACTATATATACCAAAAAATACACCAATTACACTATCAAAACATACCTAAAAAATAAAAGAATGTTGGTGTTAATTAAAAACCTAATATACAAATTTATAACACTTAATCACTTACCAAAAAAATTCACAGAATATGACGTTAACACAAAACTCAAAATATATGTAACACCCCAGAAATTTTTTGAGCTAAGACTCGAACCATCTTTTGTTGTGAGTAGGATTTTACCGAGGAATTTATAATTTCTTAAGTGTTAAGGTCACTAGATGTAGCACCTTGAGTTCCAAAAAGAACTAAATTGGAAATAGCAAAATCTGAAATTTTGCAAGTTATGCTTA
>JAJONR010008850.1:0-17152 GCA_029582245.1 Solanum etuberosum
CTAAAAGGAATTTCTAAAGACTAAAAAAAACCGAAAATTACCCCTAAATTTTATCCACCACCCTCTAGCTTAATGACCAAGCTATTCTTTAAATAGGAAATTGAAAACCACCAATAGTACAATACCACTATCTTAAAACCATGGGCTAAAACCACTAGCTTAATAAAATATCTCTGTATTAAAAGTTATTCGTATTTGAATGAATTTCTAGACTGTGCAAAATATTAAAATGAATTAACAAATGTACGAATATTAAAAACTATAATGAACGTAACTAACGACATGTGAAAGTGCAATTTAGCAAAACTAACGATTTAAATAAATAAAACTTAAAAGTTTCAAATTTTGAAAATGTTAGGCCAAAATTGGGTGTCAACAATGTCCCCCTCTCTTGTAATTATTATATTATTAATAAGCAAGATATTTTTTGGAAAGAAAAAAAATTAGTACAGCGACAAACACTAACAAAGCAAGACAACACTCCACTATCTACTAATCTTTTACCTTAATACGCGACCTTCAAACACTCATATAAGGTCATATCCTTAGTAATATGAAGTTGTGGGATATTATGTCTAATCACCGCTCCTCAATGCTTTTTCGTCCTACCTTTACCTCTCCTCATGCCTATTACATTCAACCTCTCGCACCTCCTCACTGAAAATCTATGCATCTTCGACCGCTTCACATGTCCAAACCAACTCTGTCCCGTACAACAAAATCTGTCTAATCACCACTCTATAGAACATATCTTTAAGTTTTAGTAGTACTTTTTTATCACACGAAACTCTGGAGGCTAGTCTCCAGTTTATCCATGCTGCACCAATACAAATTAATCATAAAATGTCCAATTAAAATAAGGTACGTGTCCATATTGATCAGATTTTTAATTTCTTTTTCATCTTTCACCTGCTTCCAAGAGAATGATCACATTCCATTTGTCACCTCATCACCAAATGATGTATTCATTACACTTTAAAATAACTTAGAGTTATAATATATGATCCCAATAAAAATAGAGTGTGTTCCTGAAATTTCAGTCATTGTTCAGAAGAGTTGTTATGTCTTTTCCCTATATTTTTCTTGATTAAAATTATCATATACGTATTTACGTGAAAGTCATATAGTTCTACAGTGATTCCTTCTTGAAAACAGTATATTCAGTTGAATCTGAATATTCTAATAATAAGATCGAATCAATTTCTATTCGAAAAGAGAATTTCATCATACCTGGCTTTCCTAACCTTACAACGTCAATAGGATTTCATAAATTATTTACGTCTACAATCTCCTATAGGTAAAGTTCCTTACACCATGAACATGTTCGGTAGGAAGGAAAATGTTTTTCAAGAAAATATTTTTTGAATAAATAAGTGATTTTTTTCCTTAATTTTTAGTGTTTGGTAAGTATCAAAAATAAATTAACCTAAAATAGATTGAATTCCAATTCGTCTATATAGATATGGATAAAAAATGGATTGGATAAAATGGTCCTAACGCACTTTTAACTCTTTTTTGTTGTTAATGGTACACGCGAGGCTTTAATTTTAATGTCAATAGTTGTATAGTACTCATCTTCATCTGCTGGCCGATAGTTTCCCAATTTATTTTAGTTTTAATACTTTGTTGTAGTGATCCTACCATCTTCATCTGATAAAGAAATATTATAATCGGATCAAATCAAATTAAAATTACAAATTCCATTTTTTTTTTAAATGCAATTTATTTATAAATTTAATATTTAAAATGCCACTTAAGATAATCGTTTTCCAAACTGTCAATTATCTCCATTAATAACATAGAACACACGTATCTCACATTTTATATACGCGTTTTACATAATCAAAGATTGGTATCCTCGAAATGAAAAGAAAAAAAAATAAAAATTGATGTAGTTACGTGTTTTGAACAGTCAATTTCATTTCTCCAGAAGAATTCATTTGGTTACTTATCATTTCGATGTTCATTTTCAAAGAATTCCTCGTACACACATAGCACACACATCAATCAGCAACTCAACGTACATTATACCAAAAATGATTTTTAGCGATAATTAATTAACGATAATAACTTAATTGTCACTAAATATATTCTTTTAGAGGAAAATACTAGTGATAATTATATTTTAGCATTCTTTGTAAATTCCACTAATAAAGCTTATAGTGACATTAAATTTAATTAATGACAATAACGAATGCCGATAAGAGTTTAACACTCTATATTAATGTACATATATATTTATAAAAAGAAACCTTAAAGTGACCTTTTTTTCAATAACAATTAACGAATGCTGGCAAAGACTTTAGCAACTGTATTTTTTATGATGATGATGATGAAACCTATTATATCAACTACTTATGTGCTTCATATGTTTGACTTCATTTGTGTTGGTGGGCCAAAAACCTTTAATTGGTGTCTTTGATATGGGCCAACTTGACTTGTCAACCTTTGATTCATATATATCTATATCTATATTTATATAGATTTGATAGGATATCACACATCGCTTACCATATCCACAATGCTAAACAAGCAATTATTTCCTTTGCTTCTCATCTCCGTCGTGGTGGCCACAGCATCTACCACAGCTATCATGTGCAACTTGGTATATAGTAGCCTTGAATCATGTCTTGGCTACGTATTAGGTGGTGGACTAAGTACTGTGCCGTCAAAGTGTTGTAGTGGAATTAAATTTGTCCTCAACGCTGCACGAACAACAGCTGACCGTCAGAGCCTTTGCAAATGCATAAAGAGTTTTGTCCACACTCCACATGGACAAAACCAGTGGCGAATTTAGAGGCAAAAAATAGGGCATTGAAAGCCGTGCTCTCTTCGTAAAACTAGATATTTTATGTATATATTTTCTAAATTTTGTATAATACTATATTTTGACACTCGTGCTATAAGAAGTCTAACTGGTACATATGGTTAAATGTTGAGCTTTTGACCTTGAGGACTAAGGATCAATTCCTACTTAATACATGGTTAAATGTTGAGCTTTTGACCTTGAGGACTAAGGATCAATTCCTACTTAATACATTCTTCTTGGTGCATCCACGTTCGAAATAAATTATTAGTATTAGTTAAAAAATAAAGATTAAAGAACAATTATCCCAAAAGAAATAATATTTGTTTATAAAATAAAATGTAACATATTTTTCTTGTCCCACTCTATCACTTCCTCTCACCGTACCCCCCCCCTCCCCGCCATTTTTTTAGTTTTTTTGTCTCCCCCTTCCCCTCAAATAATAATTTAGATATTATTTATTTTTTTTTAAAAATAATTCTACCCCACTCCACCTAACCCTCCGCTTTCAAAAAAATGTTTCCTCGTTTTGTGTTAGATATATACATATCTTTTTAGGAAAGTATTTCTTACTTGCCGCCGCAAGACTTATTTTAAAATAAAATTTATATTTATATTATATTCGGTACACAAGTAGAAAAAAAAATCCAAAAAGTTTATGTACATATCTGACACAAAACGAGAAAATGTAGAAAGATAAATAAATTAGGATCGGAGGATTAAATAGGGTAGGGTGAATTTTTATTTTTTAAAAATAAAATAATATTAATTTTTTTTGGGAATGAGTGGGTGGTTTGGGGGGGGGGGAGGGGGGAGGGGGAGGGGGAGGAGGTAGTGGAGTGGGGTAAAAAAAATTAATTTAATTTTTTTACTTAATTTTTAATTAATATTAATAATTTATTATTAAAAAAAATTCGGGTGAAATATTTTATCCATGTAGAATGCCATGTGTCAAGGTATTTTCCAAAAAAAGGAAAGAGTGTATTACAAATACCACTGAGGTATACTTCTCAAACTAATAAGTGATAAATTAGGTATGAAACTCACACTCTCAATAGTTTAGGTATGAAACTAAAAAAAATAAAAAATAATTTAGCTGTATTTTTGACATTTCTCTCTATCACTAACTATTTAAATTCAAATTAACTAAAATTGTCCTATATTTGAGAGAATGATACTCATTTTTGTTTGTCAAGTTTTAAAATTTGAAAGATAATTTATTAGTTTGTTCTTAATTTATTTTTATTATTAACTATAATTATTTTTCAAAATCTTAAATTTATTACATTCAAAAAATGATATAGTAAAACTGTCATTTTATTTATTGTTCATTAAGGCCTATGCAAAGTCGATACTAGACATATAAAATGGGCAAAGGGAAGTATTTATTCAAAATCTTAACTTTTCATGTTATTAGAGGACTTATACTCCTTTCGTTTTAATTTGTTTGTCTGATTTTAACTTGACAAAGAATTTAAGAAAATAAATGTAATGATTCGGTCGGTCATTTTTGGAAAGTCTCAGAAATTTACTGTTTTGCTCCTCCCGATATCGACCCCGAGTCTTTTATATTTGAGTTTTGAAAGTTGGTTTTGAACTATTGAGTTAAAAGTTGAGAATTTGGTAAGTTTGTGCTTTTGAAAGGCTAAGTTGCTTAAAAGTGGTTTTTGGAGTCTTTTGGAGTTTCGAGTGTCGGAATGAAATTTCGTCAATTCCATCAGTCCCGGAATGTGGATACGAATAGTTAGAGTTGTTGGTTTCAGATTCCGAGTCTTTTTGAGGATTTGAGGTCCTAAGTTGTGAATTGTGAAAACATTAATCTTTGGATTGACTTTGATCAACATTCGGGGTCGGATGCTCGGACCGGAAACCGAATGTTTCGTTGGATTCGGGGATGATTTTAGGCCTAGGTGAGATCTTGGTTTATTTTTGAGAGGTCCCAAGCTTATTTTAACTTTTTTAGGCGTTGAGTTAGTTTCTTGTGGTTTTCACGAATGTCGGATCAAAAAAACCTCAGATTCGTATTTTGACGATTCTATTGAGTCCAGAACGTCAAGTATAACTGATTTACTTATGTGGTTTGTGTTTACGGGGTTCCGAACGAATCCCGAGGATTCTTTCGGAGTTTTAAGACTTAACTGTGTTTTCTGGTATTGCAGGTCTCACTCCTACGAAGGTCCTGCCGCTTAAGCGACATCCGCTTAAGCGAAGGGCCTGTCGCTTAAGCGAACTTCGCTCTAAATTATAGAGTAATAGTTAATATATAATTCTTCTGCTAAGAAATATTATAATAGAATCAAATACAATTAAAATTACAAATTACATTTTTAAAAAATGCAATTTATTTTGATTTTTTTTTTTTTAAATGCCACTTAAACTAATCGTTTTCCAGACAGTCAATTATCTTAATTATAACATAGAACACATGTATCTCACATTTTACGTACACGTTTTACATAATCAAAGTCTGGTACCTTGAAATAAAAAAAAGTTTTTATTTACAAGAACTTCTCATTTAATAATATGAAACCTACTATATCAACTACTTTTGTGCTTCACATATTTGACTCTGTTTGTGGTGTTGGGCCAAAAACCTTTAATTGGTGTATTGATATGGGCCAACTCGACTTGCTAACCTTTGTTATCAACTATCATCTATAGCAAACATAAAAATCATATTTGTATGCTATAGCTATAGTTTGCATAATTTCTCTCCATAGCAAACATAAATATGTATATTTCGCTATACATATACAAAAGAAAGCAGTTGTATAATATGTTTCTGTTTCGGTATACATATACAAAAGATCAATTGTATAATCTGTGTTTGTATAAAGCGAGAAAGAGAGAAAGACAAAAGAAAACTGGGCAGGGGAAGATCGTAGTTGTATAATCATAAGTGTATAGGATCAAAATATATGCATTTGTATTTGTATATACAATTTTCTCTCGCTTTATACAAACACAAACACAATGTATACATTTGTGTTTGTATAAAGTGAGAGAGGCGAGTGAGAGTGGCGAGCGAGATCTGGGAGAGGGGAGAGAGGGAAACGAAAATATATGTATATATACAATTTTCTCTCATTTTATACAAACACAAACGCATTTTATACATTTGTGTTTGTATAAAAGCGAGAGAGGCGAGGGAGACTGCCAGTGAGAACGAGAGTGGCGAGCGAGATTCACTAGGAGAGAGGCGAAATAGCAACAGTTTGCTATGGGGCACAATTAAATCAAACTATGGTTATAGCATTTAATTTGAATTAATAGTTTGCTATATATACAATTTTCCCTTGTTATATATATATATATATATATATATATATATATATATATATGGGGATATATACATTTGATAAGGAAATCACACATCACTATTCATTTTCACAATGTTAAACAAACAATTATTTCCTTTGCTTCTGATCATCATCGCGGTGGCTGTGGCCACTGCTGAGGATGTAACTGTCACTTGCAACTTGGCGTATAGTAGCCTCGAACCATGTCTTGGTTACGTGTTAGGTGGTGGATTAAGCGTCCCAGCAGAGTGTTTCAGTGGAATTAAATCTCTTCGTAGATCTGCACGTACCATAGTGGACCGTCAGAGCTTTTGTAGATGCATAAAGAGCGCTGGGTCAGACGCTACTGAAGCTCAAGTTAGCCGTGCTGCTAAAGTCACTGGAATATGTGGAGCCAATGTTGGATGTTGACTGTACTAAGGTCAAATAATTAGAGACTTTTTTTCAGTACATGATGAGTGTGGGATCATATCATTGATGTCCATTTATTTCCAAGGTGCTATTGATGTGTGTGTTTATATATATACTAGTTCTGGGATCATGTCAGTACTTAGTTGAATGCAATAAAAAATTAGGTAATCAACATAATACTTAGATATGACCATCATTATTAATTATCTATAATAATTTTCTTCCAAATATTGTAGCTAGCTAGGTATGATATGAAACAGGAAAAACTAAGCTCTTATCAAATAAGGGGAATACATTTAATGAAAGAAAGATAAATGTAGCACCTTTTCGATGATGAACTTACATAACATCATTAACTGAAATGACAAAGAAAGGAAGAAGAGAGTTTCCATCTCACTTACCCAAAGTATGTAAATCAGTGAAAACGCGTTGAATTCCTTCAATAATTGCCTAAAAATTAAATATTAAAAGAGAAATTTTCAAAACATGAAAATGTATTAGTTACTTACTATGCTTGTTAGAAGGCCAACTTTGTGAAAAGATGAAAAGAATTTCAACATCCATTCCCATCACATTGCAAGCTCCGTATGAAGTTTTAGAATGTACATTTTTCTCCTGTAAAAAATAAAAGAATATAATGAAAGTCATTAGTTATCTACTAATGTATTTAGAGTGAAATGAAAAATTTCGTTTAACAATTTTGCATTTTTGCTATATAACCATCGATTGACCTCTTTGCTACACAAATATAATATTGACTCTGATAGTAAATTACCCCATTCTCCTTATTCATCATTATTATTGTTGGAGCAGTAAGTGAACATTTCTTTCATAATTAATACCGTGCAACTCTTCATTCACCCTCGTTAATATAATTATTATATCAATAAGTGAACATTTTATAGGTAATGGGAGAGTAATTTAGATTAGGAAGAAAATCAAAAGCCAAAAACGGATAAAACAAACAAGCAGGTATATACTGATTAGCATTAGTATAATTATTATTTAATATTTAATTTATTAATAGCTTATAACATTTTAATTTAATGTAGGGATAAAACGATAATCTAACTTTTGCCTAACATTCTTCTAATTTATAGTAGGGATAAAAGTGTAATTCAATTTTTAATTTTTTTTGTTTTCACTTATAATAATATATACTCACATAGTTTCACATTTTATAAGAATTGTTGTTTTAGAAATTAGTCAAATATATCGTATAAATAATCTCTTTCTTTGTTTTTGTTACTTTGAGATGAAAAGGATTTTTTTTTCAAACATATCTATTGTAGCAAAATGAGGTTTCAATCATTGTTAATCTTTTTGTTATTCATTTTTTAATAGTTCTATCACTCCGTAAAAATGATTATTAGCGGCAATTAATTACTGGCAATAGCTTAATTGCCGCTAAATATGTATTTATAGCGGCAATTAACACTCTTTGTATATGTCCCTAAAGCCTTTAACGACATTGGTTCTAATGACACTTAACTAATGCCGGTAAAGACTTTAGCACTCTTTATTAATATCTATATTTATTGCCGCTAAAAGATGTTTTTGCTGTAGTGTATGTTTGTATTGGGCTATATATTAGAATATGAAGTGTACTCCCTTTGTTTTAAAAAAAAGAATGATCTCATTTTTTTAGTCTATTTAAAAAAGATTGACCCTTTTTTTTTTTGGGGAAACTAAGCAAATACCCCATAAAAGTAAAATAATTATAAATATATACCCCTTTACATTCATACCCACTAATAATAATTACACTATATACCCCCAACTAATTTAGCTTAACTGATACTAAATCAGTATCATATACTATATTGGTATCATTAAGAATGATAATTTCGCTTAATTGATACTAAATCAATATATGTATAATGTATTGGTATTATTAAGATTTCTTGTTTAGAAATTACTCATTAGTCAATGATACTATAAAAGTATATATATACACTATACTCATTTTTACTATTTCATTCAAATTTTTTTTTTTATAAAAGATTCATAACATAAGAATTCTAGATCATGAGTTTGAATCATGATTTGAGTTCATCTCATGAATACGTGGAATTAGGGTGTACAAAATCGAACCAAAAATTGAATTAAATCGTAAATCGAGTCAAATCGGAAAAAAAAACTCGACTAGTGGTTTGGTATTGAAAAAAAAAAACCCGACTATATTTGGGTTGGTTTGGTTTTAACTAAAAAAAATCAACCCGAGACCAAACCAACCCGACATTATATATATAATTTTAAAATTTTATTTTATACATAAAATATTTACTTTAATATAATTTTTAAATATTTCTTATATTTTTTCATAGTTTTTATCTTTTAATATATTATTCCAAGTTTGAAACTTAGAATTCTGAATGGTTCAATAAAGATTATAGTCCACAGATGTTGGTAATTATAATAAAGCTTAACTCAAAATCAAATTAATACTAATGCAACAAGAAAATCAATTCAACACTAAGAATGACAATAATATTGAATATTTGTTCTTTAGTTTTACATTGGTTTAAACAATTAAAATACATAATCTAATTTTAATTTCCTTTAATATTTAGTCATGTAACTAATACTTATTAAACTTATTTTAGGATGATTTAGTACTTTAAAATTATGATCATTTTCATTATGACTTGTTAATTTGCAATATTTGTTTTACGCGATTTCATTATTATTATTTTTGTTGGATATTTTAGTGTCATTAATCATATCATACTTTGTGTTATTTTCTTAAGAAACACCTTAGATAGTTATATTTTGGTAGGACTAAAGAAATATTTGAAGTACAAGTAAATTATACGTTTGTATGAATACTTTACCGAAAACCCAAAAATCCAAAAAACCCGAAAAAATCCGAGGTTGAAAAACCCGAGTTTCATTGGTTTGGTTTGGTTAAATCCGACACAAATGGTTTGGTTTGATATTTGAAAAACCCGAACCAACCCGGCCATGTACACCCCTATGTGGAATAATAAACAAGTTTTGTGCCTGATTATTCTTTTTCATGGGTCAAGTATATGGAAATTCTTTTTGATATGGTGACAGTGAGATTCGATATGAAGACCTTTGATATCATATTAAAGTGTGTAACCATCTCTTCTAAAAGCTTAAACTATTAGAGAGAGCATACTTTAATTATTTAATTATATTCTCAGCATGCCTAACGTGTAACACCATTTTTCTTTTGTTTTCTTTTTAAGATCGACCAAGAATATATTGGATGGAAATAAAATTGATTGATATTTGATTGATTTGTGAACATTTTGAGTAGCTATATAACAGTTATATAGACTTTAATTTGTTGGTAATGGCTGATGGACAATCCCCAATTTCTTGGTTCTATTTCATTGATGAATGAAGCATTAGGTTTTTCTCAGTGGCATATGCAATATTTTATATATAAATCACTAGCTTTCCATTTAATTTTATTTTCACTTCTTGGGAAATACAAATAGGAGTAACTTAATTAATAGTAGCGCGTTTACTGAAAAAATGGTACAGTTAAATTTGTATGAGGTCAAAAAACGCGTCTTAGCTTAACTTGTTAGATCTGGATGGATATCGCGATTAATAAGAAGTAAGAGAAAGAGTCGTATAAAGCTTGTGAGCACTGGACCCGAAGACGTATAGATCCTTAGCTTTGGTAATGATTGTAAGTCAAGAGTAGCTTAAAGGATAAAATGGAAAAAACCTAAAGCTCAAGAATAAGAGTGTTGTTGTGTTGCTACGAATTCAGAATGTCTTTATAAACATTGGAAATAAACTATTTATAGGTTACAAGGATAGGGTATCAACCAATAAGAAAGGTTCACGCAAGCCCTAAAGTACTGATCAAATTATTTCTAGTACACGCACACAATTTATACAAGGAGTACATCTGCATATCTGTTCTTTTTGTCTCTTTGGCCACGTCACTGGATTACAAATCCTTTTTCTTCAATGCATATTCTTTGTATGCTAATAAGAATGAACTCTATGAGTAGAATTGAATTGTTTTTAGGGGCGCAATAATTATGATTTGTGAATTAATAATGTTATAAATTTGTCAATTTTGAACTATTTACTAGTAATTCCAGTGTCCTATTTTGTTTTACTAATTAGGAAACTAGCTAGACTCTGACAGCTTAGGAGAGAATAATGGGTCGCTAACAAGGCTCTTCAATGACCGCCAGAAGGCCTTTCTTTACATTTATTTTCCTAATCTACCACTTGCTCGTCCCTCTCTTATAAAATTGATCTCTCCTAATGATGTGTCGCTAACAAGGCCCCTAATTCCTAAATGACCGCTCAGAAAGCCTACCCATTCTATTTGAATTAGGACATTCTAGCTAATACTTTCGTGCATCACATGTTTCACTCCATTTGTGTAAAAATTTATCAACTACCACACCTTTGGTTCATATATATATATATATATATATATATATATGTATTATATCGATAAGGAAATCGTACATCGCTTGCCATGTTCACAATGCTAAACAAGCAACTATTTCCATTGCTTCTCCTCTGCATCGCGGTGGCTACAGCAGCATCTATAGCTGGTGAGGATGCAACTATGACGTGCAACTTGGTGTATAGTAGCCTCGAACCATGTCTTGGGTACGTTATAGGTGGTGGATTAAGCGTTCCATCAGATTGTTGCAGTGGGATTAGATCTCTCCATAGAGCTGCACGTACCACAGCTGACCGTCAAATCTATTGCAGATGCCTCAAGAGTGTTGGTTCAAACGCTGCACCAACTCGAATTAGCCGTGCTATTAAACTCCCTGCGATATGTAACGTCAATTATTTTGTCAAGGTTACTCCAGATATCGACTGCTCTAAGCTCAAATAATTAATTTACCCAATATTTATCAGTTCATAATGAGACTGAATATATTTGTGTTTGTATTATTTCCCAGATGCTATTGATGTGTGTGTTTATATTTATATTTATATATAATATAAGCGTTATTAAATGTTACGTGTTTTAGATTTGAATCGTTGTTAATCTTTTTGTTCTTCATTTTTTATAGTTCTATGTGTATATTGGGCTATCTGTTAGAATATAAAAAAAAAAAAAACATATGACCCCACATTTTGTAAATCTCAAGTATTAAAATATCTGCATGCAAGAAGTATGATAAATACTTACCCACATTTTGTATTACACTCAATCAATCATTTCAACTTTAGTTAACTAAAAATTAGAGTACAAAATACGTTGTAGTCATATAAATATTGTTGAATTTAAATTAACAAAATATTTTAGATATATTAGTCCGAATAAATAAGTGAATTATTCTAATGGGAGTGCTTATTTAAGTTCGGTCCAATTTTATTTAAGTTTGTTCCAATTTTATTAGGGTAGTCCATTGATTTATGTTACGAATAATGAGTCTATATATGTTGTTAAGCCCAAGATTTGTCTTCCTAGAGGCCCAAATAGAGAACATGTGTCAAATGGCGTGACACGTCCAGTCAAATAAAAGATCCAAAAAAATCACACTATATGTCAAATTAAAATAACACATCATGCCTTGTCAAAATCAAAGGCCAAATATAAATAGGAAAAACTACAGAATATGGCAAACATCAATATACATTGGGCAAACTACATGTCACGACCCAGACCGTCGTGATTGACACTCACACTAACCCTCCGATGGGAGAACCATTACTACGACCCGACTAAGCAACTTAACCAAAAACTAAGCATTTAAAGATACGAAAACAGGTTTAAATGTCTAAAGGAATATGGAGTTCCCATAAACTCCAAAGGTTTAATAAAACAACTAAACAAACTATTGCGGAAGTTTAACCCCTAAAACCTGAAAGTCATTGAACCAAAACATCTAAAGTGCAACAAGTCTAAGAAAGGGGTACAACCCCGAAACTAACACAAGCATACTACTAAACAGTCTAAGTCCGAAAGGAATGGACTAAACAGAATTGAAGGACCCATGGCAGCCTGAAAGAACTGGCTCACCCTTGAATCCGATCTCGATCACTGATCTCCTAGCTGAGGTCTATCAATAGTCGCCTAAAGATGCCTTGTACTCAACAAAGAACGAGCAAGTGCAGTATCAGTACACAACCACAGTGTACTGGTAGGATCACGCGGCTATTCCAGTAAACGAAACATATATAAGCAGTCACAACATAGTAAACACGCATATACAGAATATATATATCAGTTATCATTTTAGGAGCAATGTACAATTCCACATTCTCAATAACAAGTATATGTGACAATTCAATGGTCCTCTCATGGAACCCATGCCCAAACTGTTAGTGTGCCGGAATGTGACACCCGATCCCAATTAGTGTGTCGAAACGTGACACCCGATCCAATGTATGTGTCGGAACGTGACACCCGATCTAATATATGTGTCAGAACGTGACACCCGATCCCAATTAGTGTGTCGGAACGTGACACCTAATCCAATATATGTGTCGGAACGTGACACCCGATAATATATGTCTCGAAACGTGACACCCGATCCCAATTAGTGTGTCGGAACGTGACACCCGATCCAATAAACATAACCACAATCACAAACACACTCATAATGTACATTCTCATAATCATACAATCAAGTGTTGATTCATGGCATACAATTGTTCATTCATACTCAATTACATTAGATTTGATCAATAGTGCTTCATTCACATACATACATGCATTACAATGAAGCAATTACTAACATACATCACACAAACATGAAATCAAACCATCACCTACCTCGAAACCAAGCTTGAATCCCCCTAAGATACTTGAATCTTCCCTTTTCGAATTCTTTCCGCTTGTTCGTGGTCTAAAAACAACAATTAATACAAGGATCAATAAACGAGGCCTAATTACCCGGATTACAATTAACATTATCAATCCTAGGCAAAACCCAAGATCCCAATACCCAATTTAAGGCCTTTTCCACCATTAATTTTAGGTCAAATCCTTCCCCCAATAATAATTACCCAAGAATCTAAGTTCTACGGATCAAAAAACGTATTAGGGGAGTAAGAACCTTACCTTTAGCGCTAGAAGAGGTGGAAAACTGTCAAGAACTTGCCCTGGGTCGTTTCTTAGCTCTTAAGAATAAACTTTTGCAGAAAATAACATTTTTGGGGGGTTTTACCCTATTTAAGTCGCGACTGTCCCGCTACAGCGGGATCCATCCCGCTACAGCGGCCTGCACGGAGACAGAATGTTGGAATTTGAGTTTCAAGCCCCCATTTAGCAACACACCTTTAACCCTTGACATTCAAAAACTACCCGTTCATGCTAAGATTAGTTTCGGAAGTTCTACTCGCCCGAATTTGATTCCGTAAAGTCGTACGGGTTTCTTAACGTCTTAGCTATTTACTCATATGATCAAAATCATAATTAGATATCTCATTCATTACCAGATTTCCCTAGACCTCACATGACTCAGATTTCATCCAAATCCGGACTAGGCTAGAAATTCCCAAGTCACTACTCAAAAGTTTTCTGGCCCAAATTCTTTCTCCATTGGCTTTTCCATAACGACGGGAACAGGTCGTTACACTACATAAATCCCACTAGTTTAAGTCATAATTACTAAGATTCTGATAGTTTCAAATATTACTTCCTCTACCATATTTCATGCTTAGGATACATGAGTTTGAATCCGCGAGATACATGTATCTACCGAATTTTAAAACTAAGATACTTATTTTATTTGTTTAAATTAATTGGTTGTAACTGATTTCCTTAATTAGAGGATTAATTGAGGATTTCAGAATACATGGACAATTGATTCTGGAAATTTAAATTAATCAAATCTCTTAATATAAGGCGAAAATCAAGGAGTGTATCTATGTTTAATTAATTTCATTTTATTATTCTTTGAAATAATAAATTCATTAATATTATTAATAAAAGACAAAAACATGTACATCTTGGTATAATTTGATGTATGTATTATCAATATATGATGTATCCAACAAACTAAACACTTAGATACATGAGTATCATACAAGTACATTCATATCTATCATAGAAGTATCTAGTATTAATTTCGTGTATTTGTTATATTTGTCTAGTATTAATTCCATGTATCTATTTATATGTTCTAATTTTAAATTCATGTATCTTTTATGTGTATCTAGTATTAATTTAATGTATCAAGTATTATTTCATACATTATATTCAAAACATTGTATCTCGAATACAAAGCAAGCCTATACATATAATTATGTGTATTTAAATATGGAATGTTTTTTCTCATATTCACAAGATGTTCATCTACTCAAAAAGCAAGCACAAAAAAATGGTCTAGAAGACTAAGGGAATTGTGGTTCAGTATCCCTGCGACTCCTGTAGTTCTTGAAAAGGCCAAAGGAGACAAAAAGAAGAGATGATGAGAATCTTTGTACATAATCAAAGATCCATCCACAGAGCAATATCTTAGTATGTCATGTGGTTGTAATATTGATAATGTATAGTATCTCTAACAAGAATCATCCGATTTTGGGAATGATCAATCATTAAAGTGTTTGAGAAACAACAAAATCAAAAAAACTATAAAACCTAATTTATAAAACTTTTTAAAATTGAACTTTAGAATATTATGAATTTTAAATCAGATACAAAATCAAGATACATGAGAATAATAAAATAATAGAAACAAACTTATATGTATAATGTTGATTTGAACATGCAAACATGTATTGAGAGGATGAAGGAAGAAAGAGAGAGAAGATGAAGGAAGAAAGAAGGCTGGTGGACGTGGGGGTGAGGGAAAACGACAAATGTGAGTAGAATTTTTTTTAACTTGTTAATGGATCATTAATTAAGGAGTTTAAATTTAAGATAATTATCCAATACCATATTTAAGGGATTTGTGTATCTGATTAATTCTTTTAAAATATATGGTATAAATATTAAAAGTGGTAGCATGTGTAATTGTTTTAAACTAGAGGTATATATGGTAGTAATGTATGTGTAATTAAGTAGTTTTTCCTTTAAAATAAATAACTATAGTTTATTTTTTTTATGTTATATGGATATAACTATACAGTAAATAACAAAGTTAATTATATTCCAATAATCGGTTTTTTTTATATATTTAATATAAATAAATATTAAATAGAAAAATTATTATTACACTCATAATTAATTATGTCCTCATCAATACTTTCTCTTTCATCAATATCCCTATATCATAGATTTTTTGTATTTTTTCCCCAAATTCCTTCCAATTCAAGATCCTTTTGTATGATTCTAGGAGCGATTTTTGTGATTTGAATTCATTAGGTATTTTCTAATTGATTTTTTTCCTCGTTTTTATGAAAATTTTATTTGTATACATCTATTTTCATTTATTTTTATAATTTGCTTTTCATGAAAATTATATTGCTTTTATACTTTTCTTTCCATTGCGAAATTGCATATCTCATTGCGAAGAGTGTCACCTCTACTGCTGGAGCCATCTCCTTGTCCCGATCCACCGATAAGAGACCCCCCGACGGCTCTATGAGATGGAGCGTGGGGGATACCCGCAGTTCAGTGGAATCGTTAGGTTACCGTTGTTAGCAGAGAGTGTCGAGAGATAATTTTTTTGTTTGTCAAATTTGTATATTGTATAATACTTATATACATAGAAAATTGTATTGTAATATTAACACAAGTTGAAATGGTGATTTGTGAATACAAGTATATCTGGATACATAAGTAATCTATCAAATTTGAAAGGTTGATTAGGCAATACAAGTATAGTTGGATACATTAATAATATATTTTTATAAATAAATACCTAAGTTAACACCAAGCCTTAAGTATTATAGAAAAAACTTGACCAAAAAGAGATTGATGTTTTGTTGGCTTTTTCAATTTTTTATATAGCCGAATACTTACACACTTTGATACCTACACATTCTATTGTTTTTCCATTTTTCTTATTTAACAACAGTGTATTCATATGTATATTATATTGGTGTATTCATTTTTGGTTTAACAATAGTGTATCCATTTTCCAAATTGTTGTGTTCATATGCTAAAATTGTACTACTTTACCTTGTTTGATGTATTAATACATTAAGTTTTTATAAATACTTGTATCCTTGATATATTAATACTTTAAGTTTTATAAATAGAAACACCAATTTGAATTCAAAGTGGTATTCATATGCTATGTCACGCCCCAAACTCAAGGGGCGCAACTGGCTCTTAATGCCAAAACTCACGCCCGAGCTGACCCTGCTGAACCATTTGCTACTAGCGCATGGCAGCCACACGCAATCAAGAAAACAAACAAGTATATCTCGGCTTAAAATTAAGCCATCGGCCGGCAAGTCCCCTGTCAACAGATCTATAAAAGAAACAGCTACTCCTAAGAGTTCATATAAAGAAATAGCCAACTAGCACAGAAGTCCTGATTGGGGCGTCGAGGCCATCATGATCTCTATACAAAAACTGAAAGCTGGTATATATCAAGACAATACGTCAAACATCTAACAAGCTTCAGCAAACCAACAAACTAGGCCAGCATGGCCATAACGTAGCTATACACCCCACACACTAGTCTGCAAGCCTCTAAGAGTGGTAAAGATTGGCGGGACAGGGCCCCAGCCTAGCCATAAAAATATATACAACAAAAGCTAACAAACCTCCCAA
>JAJONR010008851.1:0-18449 GCA_029582245.1 Solanum etuberosum
ACAACCATCACTATGAGCTATGTGATGATACAACGTCTAGCCCACGCTGCCAGAACTGTCCTATACTTTTTCGGGGTATAGAACCTACTAACTAAGTGGATCCACTTGTCTATGCTAAAAATTAATAAGGAATCATCTAAAAAGTATAACCCTTTCTACCCACGTTGGCTACATGGTTTATGGGGGTTGTGAGTTGTTAAAACTCTCCCCCATATCGGTGCTCAATACTACTCCCAAAATATAACTTAACTCATTATGTTTTAAAGAAAACATTTCCTCTTCCTCAACTTTGAGATTATTACTCAGAAAAATTTCTCTTAAAAAAGATAGTACTGAAAACTGCTCATGAACTCTTTTAGAAATTGGTGTTTCCTCTCTTCTTAAAAGTAAAAAATATTTACTCTTGGAAATACTTAGTTCCCATATATCATTATAAATAAAATGTAATTTGACTATACTATTCCTCATACTCAGTTCTCAAGTCTTTAAAACAAGTTTTAAAAAATTGGAAAAAGACTTTTTAAAATAGGGTTCATGCTGAATTATGGACGTGAACGAATCAATTAACACTTTTCAATAACCATATATAGAACTCAATACTCGAAACTAAATGACTCCAAAACTCAAGAACTCAATGATACTACTCATCTCATGAATGCTCGACTCATAGGGTTCATGCGGAATTATGGGCATGACCGACTCAACTCAAGGGCCTCCATGTATAACATATGGTAATCCATAATTATGAAATATAGTTTAAAAAGTATTAGGAACTCAATACTCAAGAACATAGAACTTGAAGATACTACTCCTCTCAAAGATACTCAATTTATGGAGTTTATGCAGAATTATGGGCATGACTAACTCGACTCAAGGATCTCAATGATAATGTAGACTCATTAATACATTCTCCCCATTCTCATACTCACTTACTAGAGTCTTGAAATAATTTATAAGTTATTGCAGAAGATTCTTCGAAAAGACTCAAAGGGACTTTCTCAAACTTTACTCTTAACTCTTTCTTGAATTTGAATTATGAATCCTAGGGTTATGGTTCATGTTATAAATGATCTTTCGATGATTAATGAGGGTTTAATTAGTAGATATTAAGAAGAGAATGAAAGCTTGACTCAAATAATCAAGTACAGAACGAGAATGGAGAAGGAAAATGGCCCATTTATTGGGGGTCTGATGCCCCAGGCCTCCATTTACTAGGGGTCTGATTGGGTGCACTGCTGGTGTGCTGGCCCAGCCTTCATTTACTAGGGGTATGATTGGGCGTACTACTGGCGCGCTGCCCCAGCCCCCATTTACAGTGGGTTTGATTGGGTGCACTGCTGACGCGCCTCCCCAATTTATAAACTTTTGAATTTTTCTTCTTCTATTTTTGTGACTAATTCACCAAAAATTGATTGAATTCTTCCCAACTTTCTTAGATTCG
This sequence comes from Solanum etuberosum, assembly GCA_029582245.1. Taxonomy (NCBI): domain Eukaryota; kingdom Viridiplantae; phylum Streptophyta; class Magnoliopsida; order Solanales; family Solanaceae; genus Solanum; species Solanum etuberosum. The sequence continues at coordinate 1,442 of JAJONR010008851.1, forward strand.
TCAACCTAACTCAAGTACATGAAAATCTACTCGAAATTACTCAAGAATTACACTCACTCGCAAGAGCCTCACCTCAAAAACTCAACAAACTCCATTAACAAGGAATGACGAATAAAACCCCAAGAAACTCTTCAAGAGCTCAAATCATTCAACCTCAAGAATGAAATTACGGATAAAAATTACATGATTGGCATATGGGTGAATGAACCCAACACTATGAGAACTTACATACCTCTTAGGGATCAAACCCTTGGCGAAAATCCACAACAAAACTCAAGAATCTTGACGAACGCCTTGATCTTTCCCTCTTTTCTCTTCTTGAACTGTATTCCAAAACCCTATGTGTAAGTAGGATTTGTGAAAACTGATCCAAATCAGTTAAGACCCCTAAATATTACCATATTTCATTTTAATCTTATTGGGTAAGGAAAAGACTAAAATACCCCTCTTATTTTTGGGTAACTTTCCTTAAATAGATAGCCTGACTTCAAAAGGGCATATCTCCCTAATATGAGCTCAAAATTAGCAAACTTGGTGGCGTTGGAAAGAGGATTCAGAGATCTTTCATTAAATATCTTATGGGTTTCCTAACTCATCCTGTACTGAAAGTTATGCTCGTTTGAGGTTGATCCAAAACATAGAAGAAATTAGGAATGGCTTGAATGAAATCTCTTTAGTTCTGTTTGGATCTCAAGGTGCTTCATTTAGTGACCTTAAAACCTATTTTTTTTTTAAATTCCTCGGTAAAATCTTAATCACAATGAAGAATGGTTCGAGTCTTAGCTCAAACTTTTTTTGGGGTGTTACATTGGGTGAACAACTGAAAAGGTGAAATATGTTAATGTACAAACTACAAAGATAAAAAAAATGAAGAAAAAAGAGCCTCCAACAAAAAGGAGAGAATATGAAAAAAAATGAAGAGAAGCTCCCAAGAAAACAAAGGTAAAGTGCAAACATAAAAAAAAAATATTAGAGAGTATAGTGAAATATTTAAGGAGAAAATAGTCACTTTATCCCAAATGAATATCCTACCATTTTCTAAACCTACACTACAAGCCATTGACAAATCTTAGTTGATCTCATTTTCAATGTTCTCACATTAGTGGATATTACATGATGACCAAGCATATGGTATCTCAATATCATGCATTGAATATCTTTCTGAGTATAAGTGACTTTCAAATGTCCTAAGATTATATCATCTCTATTGTGTGTGAATTAGGACTTTTTTTTTTGTTGTGACAACACTTGAAACATGAGGATATGAATAATTCTAATCTGTTGATTTATGCTAGATGAACAAATCTTATCAGTAATTAAGTATGTTTCAGGTACCATATTAAACTATAGAAATTACTTTTAAGTTGACCAAAAATTTGACATGAAGTAGTTAAAGGTGATTTCTATGCATAATGTTAAATGTTGGTACTAACTAAAGTCAAGACACGCTCAATCAGATATTGATTTCTCTCACTTCACCCTCCAACATTCTTGTTTTAAAACTTAGGGATATAGTTTCTTAAAAAAGAATAATAATAATAAAATATTATTGCCAAATATTCAAATAAAATAAGGCATATATGTATTAAAATTAGGGGTTCCAAAGTTGTAATTCACTTATAGTTTATTTTTCCTTTTTTTTCTTCTTAAGACCATTTTTATCAATATTTGAGAATATCAAGTTCGGTGTGCCAGAAATATATGGTTTGAAAAAAAAAAGCACAAAAAAGAGTGAGTCTTATAGGTAAAAATCTATATGGGCACCATAGGGCGATGTCAAGTTGAGAGAAATAAAGTGAGAGAGTCTTATAAGTGAAAACCTTCCTGGGCACCATAGGGTGATGACAATTTGAGAGAAATAAAATGAGAGAGATATACAAGTAAGAAGTAAGCGATGTATAAATATAAACTAGTAAGATCCTTAACTTGGCAGTTTAATACCCCTAGAATAAGTGTTAGAATATACAACTAACAATAAAAATATAAATAATATGCACATAAATATATTTTATAATACCATGGATAAGTAAGGTCCAAATAAATATACGGAAAAAAACTACCTATCTCAACTCAACCCAGTCTTCGAGCTTTTATTAACAAAAGCGAAGAAGATCATATAGCACCCTGAAAATTCTATGGTAGCATATATAAGGTCCTGTAACAATTCATCCATTTCATTATAACTAAGCCAATGGTGAAAAAAATTGGGCCAGAAAACTTTCTGAGTAGTGATTTAAAATTTTTAGGCTAGGCTAGCCTCAGATGGAATTTGGGCTAGGTTCAGTCTAGGGACACCTCGGAATGGGAGGGGCTTAATGTCTAGGCTTGGTTGATATTTTTTTGTATCCAAGGCATTAATGAACCAATAGAGCTTCAAAGAATCTAATTTGGGTGAGTAAAACTCCCAAATTTGAATTGGACATGAAGGGGATAATTGAGGACTTCAAGGAAAGAAGGTACATTTTGAAAATGAGATTTTTAGGGATTTATTAGTCTCTGAAGTTTGCATAGTCTGCAATAGAGGGTATGTGCAAGTGCCATATAGCTGTGCTCAGATAGCTATAGCAGGCTGGACAACTATAGTGGGGTAAGTCAGAATTTTATGTAGAAATAGTATCAAAACCTCCTATTTTCTGCAAAATTCTTCTTGGGTTTGAGAGGGGAGACCTAGGGTAGTTCCTACTCAATTTTCCACGGAATTCTTTGGTAAAGGTAAGTGCATTACTCTCCAATCTTGTAATTTTATTCTTAAGCCTTTAAAGTTTCTAAGGGGCTAAATTTGTGGTAGGTGATGGTTATATATTTCCCATTTTATGTATGTATGCATGTATACTTCTTTATAATATCATTTTGCAATTCATATTGGGGAAAATATAGGAAATATATGAAATGATATCATGTTGATAATCTCATGCAATGAACATGTTTATGTTACTTGTGGTTTGAAGTGTTGTCGTTTATTGTGATTGTGGTTGTGCATGATTGTTTCTAATTAATGGTTGGGTTGGATACCAGGCTAGTATAGGAATACCAATGGTTGGATCAGATACCACACCCAGTATAATTACTTACATTGGTTGACTCGGGTATCGTGCGGTACACTAACAATTTGTGTGTGGGTTCATTGAGAGAACCGGGTATGTGCATTTATGGTTCCACGGGTAGACCAGATTTACATGTTATATTGTGATATATGTATGTAAGATCTTGAGTGGTCCAGGGTACTTTAAAGGTGAGTTGGTGAAATCTCTCAAACTACTCTTCAGAAGTAATCAAAAGAGTAAGTGGTCGTTGTCAATAAAAATACCCAACAAAGAGTCGAGGTCAAATCCCACAAGGAGTGGTGTGAGGTTAAGGATTCAATTAGCGAATTAAGATGCAACTATTTTCAATGTTGAAAACGAGGCAAATGGATGGATGATTCCACCAAATATAATCACACGATTTCAAGTTCACAAAATTAAAATCAATCCTTAAGCAAACAAAAATTAACTAATTAAGTTATCTCTAAGGGCGTGGGGATTGAACATTAATGTCACTAGGGGTAGAATTACATTGCTCAATAAGGCTAATTAATTATGGATAGGCTGAGTCATCTTCAATAATGTTAATCTTCTTTCGATCTCATAACTCTAATTTATAAAATCTCCTTTCGGTCTCATTCATGTGATTTTCAATTCAACCCACTACCTTGATTTTGCAATTAGATGTAACTAAATTGTAACCATTAAACTAATTACCCACTCGTATTGGTCTCTTTCGAGCACCAATTTGAGATCTAAGCTAAGATCAAGTTGACCACCTTAATCCTTCCCATGACAATAGTTCAAATCAATAATCAAAATCCATAAAACACTGAAACTAAACATACCCATTAAGTTAAATCAACACCCAACCCCATAATAACACCCATAGAGATTGGGGTTTTAGCCACCCATCACAAAGTAAAAAGAAATTATACCTTGCATGAAAACATCCATGAATAACATGAAATTAAACAATTGCAAGCAAACCCACTTTGAATTCAACTTTAATTCATCAAATTCAAGAATAAAAGTTGAAAAACCCAAAAATTAAAAAATTTCTTCATCAAATAGGAGGTGTTGCTCTCTCTAAACTATTCAGAACTTTTTTCATAATTTTCCACTCTTTTTTCCTCTCTCCTTTGGACTATTATTTATAGTTTTATGAAATTTGGCCCAAAACTCAATGCGTGACTCAATTCGACGACATTAGTCGGGCTCGTCGAGCTCATTCGGTGAATCACCATTTGTACATCTACTCACCGTTTTCTTTCTACAGACTTCAAGTGTTTGAACCTCAGTTGGCGATCTCATTCGAATCTTCCTTTCCCATGCGGCGAATCTCCGATCACAACCTTTCTTGACCCTTTAAGCCTCTAATTTGTCACCAAGTACTGTCAACTTTAGCGATGGTGACCTTGTTCGCCTTTTGAATTCGGCGTGTCGCTGACCTGCCACAATTAATTCAATCAATGCAATATCAACTTGGGTGAGCTTGTACCCATTGGGCGATTCGCCCTTCATGTTAGGCGATCACCAATGTGGAGTATACACTTCTTTTTATTTTTTTTGCCATTCCTTAAAATATTCATGTTTTCCTTGTCCTTAAGCCTTCATAGCTGCAAATCATCAAAATATCATCAGTATAAGACATCATTAGGCATTGAAGACACTAAATTGTGAACTAAATAGGCCTCAAATTAGTGCAAATCTACCACTTATCAACCCTCAACTTTAACTTTTACTTGTCGTTAAGTAAATCTAGAACAAAAATAGTTCAACAAGGATGTCTACAATAGTTCTCAATGAGAGCTAACATGCAAGTGCCATTACAAGACTACTCTCAACAGTATGCTACACTCAATTATGATAAAAAAAATATTAAATGATGACTAACCGGTCTCAAACCAAGCTCAAACTTACTATAGTTTCTTTTCTAATGCAGGACCATGCTTGAATAACTGCATTCAAGTGCTATCACATCAAGAACGATTCCATGCTCTCACAAAGAAAGTTAAATAAATAAGTAAGGAATCAATACAACTCTCACTCGCCCAAAAGAGAAATACATGCAAGCTTCATCCCATATGTTTGCCCATATTTTCCAATCATCACACAACCTAATTCATACCAGATCTCAAGGGTCTTTTAGGCTTGTAATGGGGATGAAGGTTAAGGTATGGTCAATTTGCCTCAATGACTTTACCTTTTCAAAGCACCGTTGCAATCATCTTCACCTGTTTTCAAGGTCTTTACATTTCTATTCATTTGAGAACTCAAACTCTGATTTGTCCATCACTTATTTGGATTCCTCTTTTTATTTCACCAAACTCTCTTTTTCATTTTAATTTTTTAAATGTTATTCATCACACACATTTTTAATAAGCAGGGTTCCCTCTTTTTGTAACAAACTTCAAAGTTAAGTCTTATTTCATATTTCTTTTCCTTTCACTTGGCTTTCAATCCTCCTTCCTTTCTACAATCCAACTTAAGCTTTTGGCCTAAGTTGGCTATTCAAACATACCAATTCTTGAAAAAAGATTTTGGGGGAGAAGTTAAGGATAATTTGGCGCAAGAGGTTCTAATATGGTTGTCAACAAATGGTTTAGGCTCAAATGTTGCCAAAATAGATGCACACCCTCACAAGGTAGTCACACAAGGATATGAAAATTTGGGTTCACTCTTAAATTTTTTACCTAAGATCATTCCTTTCACCTACCAAGGCTAGACAAGTAGACTAACAAGACAAATTCTAAGATTCCACAAAGATGCTTTCAATTAAGATATCACCACACATGGCATTTCAAATACAACCATTTATCAGAGCTTGACAAGATAAAAAGCTTACGTGCGATGTTCATTGCAAGGATAACATCATAACGCAGCTAGTCAATCACAAGATTCAAAAGAATCACTCAAAAGTGCAACCACATCAATTTCTTTCTTGCAACACCAACACTATACAACATGTTCATCATGAGTATGATTCAAGACATTGATATTGAACACAATCGATCCTCGAATTATTATCAATGAAAATTTAAGCATTTTACTATTTCCAAAACTCATGGGTAATTTCAAATTTGAAAGAAAACAAAAGAGACCAACAGAGAAAAACCAAACAAATCAAAACTCTATAATATAAATAAAAACAAGATACTACATAAAAAATAACCACAAACACAAGTAAAGGGGAACATTGGCATAAGTGCCCTCACCCTACCAAAAAGTAAAGTGCAATATCCTCAATGCAAAGAGAAATAAATGAGCCGAAAGAGGACAAGTCGTCGACGATGCCTATAGCACATGTGAGATTTTTTCTTCACTCGGCAAATTGCAGTCCAATCGCCAAAAAAATGAGCGAATTGCCGATGTATCCCAAACTGCGCTGAAGTTGACAACCCACCCCCTAAATTGTGTAGCTCATTAAGCGAACTGAGTTGGGTTCTCCTAACATAATCGACGGTTTGCCGACTACGGGTTGTACTTGCTGAATCTAACTGTACGTGTACAAATTTGAGCTGCCCAATATGTGAGCTCGTTGAAGTTTCACCTAGTAACTTCAGTGGGTCGCTGATGTGAGGTTTACAGTCGCCTAATCCTCAGTTCAACATGCACAAGTGACATGCACATTATTGAAAACCACTTCAACTTGGGTTGTCGCTCAAGTAGAGCTTGATGTAATGTCACGACATGATGAGGATGTGCTCTCAAGCATCATCCAAGTACACCACTTCAATGACTCTCACTTCACGGCCCTCTCCAAAGTACACTATCAACCTTTGGCCATTAACTTTGAATGTGACCCCCTTTACATCTCTAATTTCAATCGCCCCAATCCCATACACTTTAGAAATAGTGTACGGACTATTCCACTTTGACTTTAGTTTACCTGGAAAGATTTTTAACTTAGAGTTTAAAAGAAGGACCAACTCACCCACTATAAACTCCCGATGTATGATTTTGGTGTCATGCCACTGCTTGACTGTCTCTTTGTAGAGTGCAGAATGATTTTGGTGTCATGCCACTGCTTGACTGTCTCTTTGTAGAGTGCAGAGCTCTCATATGGTTGTAGTCGAAATTCATCCAACTCAAGGAGTTGATCAACCAAATTTTAGGCTGTGACTTCCCTATTCAAATTCATCCTCTTCAATGCCCATAAGGCTTTGTGCTCTAACTCAAATGGAAGATGACATGCCTTCCCAAATACCAATTTACATGAAGACATGCCAATAGGAGATTTGAATGTTTTGCGATAGGCCCAAAGCGTATCATCTAGCTGGCTAGACCAATCAGTTTGGTGGACATTTACCATTTTTTCTAGGATGCTCTTTATCTCTCGATTGGATACCTCAACTTGCCCACTAGATTGCGGAAGGGATGGTGTGGAGAATTTTTGTTTAACCCCATACTTAGATAGACATGTCTCAAATTGGGTATTACATAAATGCGACCACCATCACTTATAATGGACCTTGGGGTTCTAAACATTGTGAAAATTGGTTTCTTTAAAAACATGGTGACACTTCTTCCTTCATTGTTGGGTAAAGCTATTGCCTCCACCCACTTGGACACATAATCAACAACCACTAAGATATATTTGTTCCCGGAAGAGCTAGGGAAAGGGCTCATGAAATCAATTCCCCAAACATCAAATAACTCAATTTAAAGAATTTGTGAAAACAATATTTCATGCCTCCTAGAGGTACTCCCTTGAATTTTACATTGAACACAACATTTGCAAAAGGCATGGGCATCTATAAACATAGTGGGCCAATAGTAACCACATTGTAACACTCTGGAAGATTTGTACATCATTTTGAAAGGAAGATTCCAATCGGGTGCTATAATGATAGGGGCAGAGGCAGGTTTCTCTTCCAAACTCTTGAAAGCTTCCAAACACGCATTATCAGATATGAACACACTTTCCTTCTAAAGAAGCCTAGACAACTGAATAGCCACCTCAGATAAGTCTTTGATGAACCACCTATATAACTCGACATGATCAAAGAAGATTCTTACTTTCTTCACTGAGATTGGGGGAGGTAATTTTTTTATTACTTGGATTTTAGCTTGATCAATTCAATACCATCCCAAAAATTTTGTGCCAAAGCACAATTCCTTCTTCCACAATTAGTAACCAATTTCGACTCTACACTCCTTTGAAGCGCCATATCTAAGTGTTTCAAGCACTCTTCAAAAGAGTTTCCGACAACCAAAAAATTATCCATGAATACTTCCATAAAGTCCTCCACCATATCCACGAAGATCGATAACATGCACTAGAGAAAAGTAGCTGGTGCATTGCACAACCCAAATAGCATTCTCTTGAAGGTAAACATACCATAATGTCATGTGAAAGTCGTTTTCTCTTCATCTTCTGGTGCAATGTAGATTTTGTTGTACCTAGAATATCCATCAAGAAAGAAATACCACCCTTTTCCCGCAAGCCTCTCAAGTATTTGATCAATAAAAGGCATAGAGAAATGATCCTTTCAGGTCCATCAGTTTAGCTTCAGATAGTCCATGCACACGCGCCACCCAATGATGGGCCTAGTGGAAACAAGTTCAGCCTTCTCATTTGGGACTATAGTTATACCACCATTTTTAGGAACACATTGGACTGGACTCATCCATTGGCTGTCCGACATTTTGGAAAATAACTCCTGCATCTAACCATTTAATGATCTCCTTTTTCATGACTTCTTGCATTGGAGGATTTAACCGCCATTGGTGCTCAATGCTTGGTTTGGAATCATACACCAAATTAAATTTTTGAGTGCACACACCTAGTGAAATTCCCACGATGTCGGCAATTGACCACTGGAAGACTCTAATATGCCTTTTCAATACTATGAGTAACAACTCCACTTGCCATTCTTGAAGATCACTCGAGATAATAAGTGGTAGTGTGTTGTTGGCCCCTAAGAAATCATATTTGAGATGGCGAGGAAGTTCATTCAATTCTAGTTTTGGTGGTTAAATAATAGATGGCTTGGCTAGTGGTACTTCTTAACTAGACTAGTCGAGATCAAGTTTCTTCTGAAACAAAGTATGCAAGCCTACACCTACAAGAGCAGCCACAACTTTATCATAGTCATTTATTTCGGCTTGATCATAATTAAGTAATACAGATGCCAATGATTCCACACTATATGTGGCCTCCCCAATACTTGCCACAACTTTATCAATTTGATATAAGCGAGACCCAACGTGCATACCACTCAAATATTTCATTGACTTATGAATATTGAAGCTAACCACTTCGTCATTAACTTACAACTTCAACTCGCCACCCTCCACATCAACCAACGATATTCCTTATGCCAAGAATGGTCTACCAAGGATAACCAACATATCAATATCAATCTCGTAAACGTTTCAAAGATACTTCATTCAATTCTAAGTGTCAATAATCGTAAATCAGTATAAAACCCAACTAAATGAGTTTGGGTCGAATCCCACAGGGAGCGGTACGTGTTTCAGATTCAATTGGGAAGTATAAACGCGGTCAAATCAGTCATAGGAATAAAAATTATCGAATAAGGACATCATTCAAATTAAGGGGTGACACGAATGTCAAATGGGGGTTTTGGTTTTAATTATCAACTACCAATAGCAGTCACAAATAATAATAATTAACAATAATGAGACTGATTCTTAGGATGTTATCGATTATAGGAAATATAGACATATGGGTGATTTCAACTATTATTAAATAGCTAGATAATTAGTGAGTAGGCTACGCTATAGGGGAGGTAAATTTTCTCTTGAACAATTTACCCCAATCAAGTGATTTCTCTCGAACATCAACAAGCAAGAAAAATAAGAGCAGCCCACACCTTAATCCAATCACTCTCTCGAGCTAAATGTGTGGAATTAGGTTTAGGATTCACTCTCTCGAGCTGAACCCAAATCAACCCAATACCCACAAACCATTAATCAAAAACCTTAGTTCTAAAACCTCTCTCTCGAGCAAGCCAAGAACACAAACATAAAACTGCATTTGCAACTATAATTCTTAAATTAAACCACAGTTAATGATTAAACTCACTTTAAATATCATTTAAACTAACAATTAGCAATACCCATAAGCTAAATCAACCCATAATCACATAATCACACCCCAAGAATTTGGGGTTTTAGCCAGACATTATAAAAAGGTAAAAACAGTTACCAAATTGATTATCCATCAACTAGGTAAGAGTTATTTTGTCTTTACAATGCTTCAATTTGATGAATATCAAAGACCACTTCCAATTTCTCAAAAGTGAATTTCTTCAATCCTTCTAAACTAAGGAAGAATTCTTCAAGTCTATAAAATTCGATACTAAATTAATGTTCAACATGTAATTTATAGTCGCCGAAAATAAACCACGAAGGGCCACTCGGTGAAGTAAGTTTGGCTCACCGAACCACTCGGTGAGCCACCCTTTGACCTCTTCCATCACCTTTTCGCCTTAACATTCAGCATCCTCGAGGTCTGTAACTTTGGGCAATCTATCTTTGCTTCACGGAATGACTCAACGATTTGCTGACTGCTCTTTTTCGTCGCCGACTTGGTCACTTCCTTCAAGGCTTTGCACACTAGAACTTTAGGCGGTGAGATTAGCCACTCGGCGACGTGCCGAGTGCTCTTGGCGATCTTCAGGCTCGCCCTTCTTCATTTCTTCAGCCTGTGTTGTTCCTTTTTGCCTGTTAGTGTCCTTGCTTTGTTCCTCAATCCATATTCCTAAAAATCAAGGATTTAACATCCGTTATTGGCACAAAAAAAGCATTTGAGGACACTAAATCAATATAAACAAAGCTCTAAATGAGTCCAAAACTCGGACTCATCAACACCCCCAACTTAAACTTTTGCTTGTCCTCAAGTAAAACTCAAGTTCAGCAGTTCAAAAAGGATGTCTCAAACAGTGCTACATAAAACTCAATCATGAATGCACACAACAAGACTCAACTTACTCATGCAAGGATCAATTGTGCACTCAAAGATTCAAGTTGTGACTCACCATTATCTAAGATACTCAAGTACACAATACTTGCTTCAAATGCAAGTTCAAGCTCAACAAAGGTACTCAAATTCCCTCACAACAAAGATGATTCCATATTCACACACAATTTCTCAACAATTTATAGCTCCGGAATCACATACAACTCTCACACTCACAAAGATGAACACATGCATAACTTCACCCATAGGTTTGCCCTTAGTTTCTAATCAACACTCGTTTCATCTCACTCAAGATCTCAAAGGTCTTTTCAAGTCTCGTAACGGGGCTTAGTGTAAAGCTATGGTCATTTAGGCTTAGTGTCTGCTACGCTCATGAAATGTGGTCTGAACATCACTTTCTTCCCTTTCTTCAATATTTGAATCATGCTCAAAATTCACCCCATTATTCAACTTACAATGGAAAACCGGACACCCTATTTCTTTTGCAACTTTCACAACTTTATTTCACAAGTTTTTTCATTCTTTTTCTTTTTCTTTCTTCTTTTCTTTCTCTTTTTTTTTATGTGTAGGAGTTCCATCTTTTTCAAGACCATTGCTAGAAGGGGGATTTTCTTACACTCCTTGATTTACCTTCTCTTTTCACCACACCCCCAACTTAGGCTTTTGGCCTAAGTTGGCTATTCAATCAAACCACACTTCATGAGGATTATGGGTGAATGGATAAAGAGGGGTCATAATTGCATCAAGTTTCTTCGAAGAAAAGGATAAGGCTCAAATGGGGTTCAAGCAAGGTTCACACACCTCACAAGGTTGGCCACAAAAGAGGTATATTGTCAAATTGTTTCACTCTTCAAAATTGTTGCCTAAGATCATTTCAAGAGCTTGCATCAATTAGTCAACTGGACCAATGGGGCATATTCTAGGTGTCATCACACAAGGTTCAAGTAAGCTCATCACACAAGGCATTGACACAAATATCAAATGAGACTCATTCGAGCTAGTGTGCAATGTTCATCACAAGAGACTCCATTCGATAACCAGCTAGTCACAACGAGATGCAAAAAGTCCACATATTGTCTATGCAACTTCATTTGGCCTCATCGTAGCCGCGCATTCATTTTTGTTCGATTAAGAGCACTATTCAAGTCATCGGTATTGATCATAAACGATAATAGAATTTGCACAAGAACAACCACATTCACACACAACAAGAGGTGGCAAAAATTTTCAGATGGGTCAAAAAAACATTTTCATTCATAACAAAGAGCCATAAGCTCAAACATCCACAAGATAAGATTAAAACATAGTTTAAAACACAAAACCCAATATATACACAAGAGATAGGTATAGAAATACCTCACCCCACCACAAATAAAAGTAGTTGTCCTCAAATGCAACAAAAATAATAGCAAATCAATAAAAATGACAAAGAGGGAGGTAAAGAAAAATCCTGTCTACACAGTCGCTCCATATGTCGGGGCATCAGTGCACAGAGTCACACTCTGATCTTGGGCATCAGTGCCCGGTGCAACATCAACATTGGCTCCACTGGAGCCTACCATGGACGTGTCCCTCAAAGAATCCTGTCGGGCAGTCTCAAACATAGCACCCTCCAAGTCGGCTAAATCATCATACACAACAGCCTCTCTCTCCTCAAGCTGCTCCTCATCCGTCTCTGCCTCTTACTCATCAGCAGCCACATCATCCGTAGGTACATCTCCGGTGGTAGCCGGAGGCATTGCAGAACTGGTCGGGACATCCTGAGCCTCAACTTACTCAAAGAGAGAAGTGAAGTCTGTGGACTTCAGATAGTCCACATCCTTCCTCAAATCTGAAACCTCGGCTTTTATAGCCGTCACCTCGAAAGAAACCCCCTGTCGACTCTCACAAGTCTCTACTCTCGTTGTGAAAGCATCGATAGATGTCCAGAGGGGTGTCAAAGCAGCTTAGATGGCTCGCTCAATCATCCAAGGTACCTCGACCTCTAGCTGGGAAGCCCGCACAATGGCAGAATGGGCTACGTGCCCCATCTTGAAGAGCATGGCCTGAGTGATCCTAATAGGCTGGGAAGCAGCAGAAAAACCTAGGGCCTGGGAAGGAGTAGTAGCGGGTGTACCTGAAGGCCCGGGGGATGGAGTAGGCAAAGAAGCCTCTGCAGGTATAGACTTAACATCAACCTCCGGGGATGCATCCACCGGAGCTTCTCTCCTCCTATCCGCCTCATCCCGTGTGTACTCGATCTCTATACACCGAATGTCTATGGATGATGTAGGTGTGACCTCTATGTCCCTCTTCTCATCACGAGGAACTCCAGCCCATTGACATAGCTCTGTGATCAGCACTGGGAAAGGAAAGGACGTCTGGCGCTGCTTGGCCCTCATGGTCATCTCCTGCTCTATAATAAGTCCCAAGTTAAGCCACTTCTTGGCGATGATGGACCCTAGACAGGCCTCCTTTGGGTGGCGGAGGATAGACTCATTCTGCGAGGGCATGATAGAAATGCTAATACACCATAACCAATATCTGGCTGCTATATTCAAATCTTTCTTCTCAATAGGGGCTCCGACCTTAATCCACCTCGGGGTGGTGTCATAAATGAGGGGAGCCAGCCATCCCTTGAGGTCATCTAGCGTCTCTGAGGTGACCATACTCTCATATGCGTGCTCGACGTCTGTGGTCCTGTCAAGTACAACATTAATGTGATCGCTACTGCAGCCCACTATCTTTCCCCGAATCGTCACGGACTTTACCGGTCTGAAGGCACTAGGCTTCTTCTTTCCCTGGGGTACTAGATCACCATATGCTATGTAGAAATCTCTGACCTAGGTGGGAATATACGGGCCACGGGGCCTGGTGCATAAGTTAAACCTATGGTACTAGAGTGTGTCCCACATAAGGGGGTACCTGCCCATCACACATTCCGTGGACAATCTCGTTTGCGGGGTGGCATTCCACTCTCATCCCAGTTGGTCCTAGCCATATCTTCAAAACGCATTGGGTAAAGTTAGAAGCAATCCAAGAACAATGTAGAAAACAGGTTGCAGAACGACTCGCTGAACAGATCGGCGAGTCACCGAGTCACTTTGGCGAGCCAGATCGGGCTCGCTGAAAGGACTGGTTCAAAAAATTTCCAAAAAAATGACAGGTCGGCGATATGCAGGGCCTTTCAGCTAATCGCCGACATCATTCAGTGAGCTCAAACTAGCCCGCCGAAAGTTACAGTGTGTTTTAGGGGTTAAGGGTGCAAAAAAGGCGATCAAGGGAGACTTTCGGTGAGTCGCCGAGTGCACACGGCGATCTCAAGCTTCCCACCAAAAGTTACAAACTCTATTCTATCCAAATCATTAAATTAAAGGCGATCAAGGAGGACGTTGGCGAACCGACGAGTGGTTCGACGAGTGGTTCGACGAGCTCGACCAAGCTCGATGAATTGCCCAATGTGCCAAATTTCAACCCCGTTTCCCAAAATTAAGCCTGCAGCCCCCGAAAACAAAATTAAACAACACACTCATGCAATTAAGCTTAGACCCATTAGACCCATGCCACCAGGGTACTGAGACTTCCCTCGGTTTGGCAAAAATTTGCCATTTGATGACTTTTGCCCTTAAGAATGACGTCAAACGCTCCATCATTGGGCAAAGTATGTCATTTAGCACAGTTGAGGTTACTCAGACTTTACCCGACTAGACCCAACAACAAAATACCACAACCCAATAATTTATGATCAATTTCAAAGCACAAAACTCGGGAAATCATCGTTATAAGCATTTTAAGCACATTTCAAAATTAAAATAGGTAACGAGCACACAAATACGATTTTAGAACATGCCCAATACACATCAATCAAGATTTAAACAAATGCATTTGAGTTCAACCGCAATTTAAGAGTTAGGGGTTCAAAAAACCTACCTTTAAGTAGAAATATGAATTTGTGAAGCTAGGAGGCAATGTATTCCAACTCCGAGCATGAGATCAAAGAGAAAAAGCTGTAAAACTAGGAAAAATATTGAAAATCTAGAGTGCGGGGTGATTATACGAGGCTAAAAGTGAGGGAATGTGAAAAAGTTTGAAATTTTAAACATTTGGCCTTTTAAAACCTTTCAGTTCGCGGCCCTTTCGGTGATATTAGTCGTCCTCGGTGAACCACTCGGCGACACGCTTAGTGGTGACTTACCACGCCGAGTTTTACAGGACCTCCAGTTAATTTGTGGGGTTCAAACGGCGGAAAAAATCAGGCTCGCCAACCTGTTTGGCGAGTCGCCGACTTGTCCATGGGTCTGCTGAGTTTTACAGACTCCTTCTTGATATTTTTGAGAGTCCAACGGCGGTCCAAGTCGGGTTCGCCGGCCTCTTCGGCGAGTCTCCGACTGGACTCTTGGCTCGCCAACCTGCATTTTTCAAACATATTCCACACTTCGACTTGCACAATCAACACCTGTTATTCCAAAAACAAAAGACAAAGCATTAAAAACTTGGGTTGCAGTTAATGTCGTGGCACGACGCAATTACCCATTCAAACTTCATTCTTAGGGTTTTCCATAGTATCACTAGGAAACCCCCCTTGTTGTCTCAGGTTTAGATGCGAAGAAATTTGACCCATTTGGGTCTTCAACTGCTTGATAGAGATGGAATGAGAGGTCACCATCTTGTTGAGAGTCGATACATCTTCCTTCATTTCTTTCAACACTTTATCAGACCTTTGAACCTTGTTCAGAATACGTGAGAGCATATCCTCAGTCCGGCCACCCTTAGAATCTTTAGGCTTTTGATGCTCATGGGGAGGAACGTACCTATCGTTCTCCCCTTCTCTTTCCTTCAAGGTGGCATTACGATCATGCCACTCCCGATCACGGTCTCTCCAGCTCTCATCTCTGTTCCAACCTTGGTTACCACCCGTCCTTGGGTAGTTAGCACGATAATATCCTTCTTGGTTGGCTAGGAAGTTCACTTCCTCATTGTACAAGGCTTCAAATTTGGCCTCTTCGGGGTTTACACCAGCAACACCGACAACATTAACACTCCTTATACCAGCACCCATGACGTTGTTGGTCAAGATGTCCAGCTGGGTCATTATCTTTGCCATGTTTTGGGCTCTCTCTTGATCTTTTTCCATCTGTTCCTTTGTCAATTTGTAATAAGAGGAGAGACTTGATCTTAGCGGGTGTACCATGCCCAGTTAATTTTGGTCATGTAATCAAGAAGTTGGGCAGCAATCACATAGCATTAAACCTCCCGGAGAAAGTTGGTCAGCCACCCTCTTGTTCACTGAATCGAGGCTTCTGTAGAAGTATTGCAGCAATACATTATTGGGCAATCTATGAGTTGGGAATCGCACCACCATCTTCTTGAACCTTAGCCAAGTCTCATGGATTGGCTCACCGTACAAATGCTTGAAGCTTTGAATACTGTCCGGAGAGTCATCATCCTCAAAAGAGGGAAAAATTTCACTTGGAATGCGGTAATAAGCTCTTCCCACAAAGTGATAGAATCTCTTGGCAACTCAGCCAACCACTTGCATGATTCTCCCATTAGAGAAAATGGGAACAACCTCAGCCGAACCGATTCTTGAGATATGTTCTTAAAGGAGAACGGTCTGCATACATTAACAAAATTCCTTATATACTCATGGGGATCCTCATGAGCCAACCAACTCTCATGGATTGGCTCACCGTACAAATGCTTGAAGCTTTGAATACTGTCCGGAGAGTCATCATCCTCAAAAGAGGGAAAAATTTCACTTGGAATGCGGTAATAAGCTCTTCCCACAAAGTGATAGAATCTCTTGGCAACTCAGCCAACCACTTGCATGATTCTCCCATTAGAGAAAATGGGAACAACCTCAGCCGAACCGATTCTTGAGATATGTTCTTAAAGGAGAACGGTCTGCATACATTAACAAAATTCCTTATATACTCATGGGGATCCTCATGAGCCAACCAAGTCTCATGGATTGGCTCACCGTACAAATGCTTGAAGCTTTGAATACTGTCCGGAGAGTCATCATCCTCAAAAGAGGGAAAAATTTCACTTGGAA
>JAJONR010008852.1:0-14893 GCA_029582245.1 Solanum etuberosum
TACTTTGATACATACTCTCCAGTAACAAGGATAACATCAATTAGGATGTTAATAGCACTAGCGGCAGTGCATGATCTTAAAATCCACCAAATGGATGTTAAGACAACCTTCTTAAATGGAGAGTTGGAGGAAGAAATTTATATGGAACAACCTGAAGGGTTTGTAGTTCCTGGTAAAGAAGAAAAAGTGTGCAGACTTGTTAGTCGCTTTATGGACACAAACAAGCACCCAAACAATGGCATGCTAAATTTGACCAAACAATGTTGGCAAATGGATTCAAGATTAACGAATGTGATAAATGTGTTTACATTAAAAACATTCCGATTCATGAAGTCATTGTTTGTCTGTATGTTGATGACATGTTAATAATGAGTAAAGATATTGACGATATAAATGCTACTAAGCGCATGCTGTCCAACAAGTTTGATATGAAGGACTTAAGAGTTGCTGATTTGATCTTAGGGATCAGGATTCTCAAAACTCCTCAGGGACTAGCATTATCTCAATCTCATTATATTGAAAGAGTATTGGATAAGTTCAAGTACTTGAATTTCAACAATGTCAAAACTTCAATTGATTTAAGCTTTACATTTCAAAAGAATGAAGGTGAAAATGACTCTCAATTGGAATATGCCAGAGTGTTGTGAAGTTTGATGTATATTATGAATTGTACGCGACCAGATATTGCATGTGCTATTAGCAAGCTGAGTCGGTTCACTAGTAATCCTAATCAAACTCACTGGATGGCAATGAAACATGTGTTGGGGTATCTGAAACATACACAACACTGTGCTTTGCATTATAATAAATATCCTGCCATGATTGAAGGATATAGTGATGCAAATTGGATCACCGGATCAAATGAATTAAAATCCACAAGTGATTATGTGTTTACACTTGGTGGAGGAGCATTCTCTTGGAAATCATCCAAACAGACATGTATCGCTCGCTTCGCAATGGAATATGAAATTATTGCCTTAGATAAGGCCGGTGAAGAAGCTGAATGGCTCCAGAATTTCTTAGAGGATATTCCATTCTGGCCCAAATCTGTGGGACCTATTTGCATACATTGTGATAGTCAAGCAACAATAGGTAGGGCAGGGAGCGTCATGTACAATGAGAAGTCTCGTCATATACGACGGAGACATAGTACCGTAAGACAACTGCTCTCTAGTGGAATTATCACAATTTACTATGTGAAGTCAAGCGATAATGTGTCAAATCCACTAACGAAAGTCCTAGTGAGAGAGGCAGTTGAAAGATCATCTAAGAAAATGAGTTTACGGCTTAGGACAAGTCATCATGGTGGTAACTCTATCTAGCAGACTGGAGATCCTAAGAGCTAGATTCAAGGAGAAAAACAAAGTTGTGAGTGACGGTTCGACATTGTCAATCAACTCAATCCATTCTCATGATGAAGACAATGTTCAGGAACGAGGTTAAAATATTAAGGCTTGTTAATGAGTTAATAAAGCTTAAAGTTTTTAATGATTTGCTAAGTTTGGCAGATTTGACCAAATAGTGTATCTACGAGATGACACGGTTAGAAATCACCTATGTGAGTGTGAAGTGTAAGCCGCTTCAAAGAGAATTTTTTTGTCAAAAGCCGATTCTTTATACACTCATGAAACCAGGAGGTGTTCATGGCTGAAACGAACACAACCGTAAGAACCATAAACGGTAAAGGGTTAATTGTGTGACATATGGTTGTCTAGGTATACACCAAAGTTCGACGGTTCAAATATATCGTATCTACCGATTGACCGAGTATATCCGACATATGTTCACTACGGAAAGTCCAAGGGGAAACCTATTTATCCAGATGCAATTGATCCTTACTTGTAAAGTACACACTCGTCCGTGCATTCCTTTATGTTATGACCATTCCCCATTAATGTGAGTGATTATTGGGTATAGCAAGAGTTAATGGAAAATGGAGGGAAGATGAAAAAAGAAATTGGAAAAGATTCTCTTATGCTTTAAGAAAAGACATTTCTCCCTCATTGGTGGTGGAAAAAAATTTGAGGTGTTTAAATAGAGAAACACTTCTACTAATTGTTAAAAGGGTTGGAAAGAGGGACCCCCCTCGCGCCGTCATCGTCGTCACTCGCTCGGCTCAGCTTCGGCTTTGGAAAATGATCGATCGAGAGATTTTATTTGGACAAAGTTTATTTTAATTATTTATTTAAAATACTTTCCCATTTTATTTGAATTTTCCACCGTTGGAGATGATTGTTTTGAAAGGTTGCAACTTTCAGGAACAACCATGACCGTTTGAAAGGTTGCAAACTTTCATAAATGGTCGTGTGGTTTCTGAAAGGTTGCAACCTTTAGGAACCAGTTCCTCTTGTCTATAAATACCTTTGATTCCTCAGAATTTTACTTACGAAAATTTCTGATTTCTTCTTCTTCTGCACAAATTTTATTCGTGTACTTTACTGCTGTTTAGTGGTTCGCTGACACCAGAGTTTTGGGTATCAATACACTGGTGATTGAGATCATTCTATCCTGAGAGGACATATTCCAAATCAAACCTCGGATACTAGAGGGGAATAATTTCCTTAAGGGGACACTGTACATTCAGTGGGCTTGATATTCTTTCCGTTCTATTTTTTACAGATTCTGGTACGTTTTACAAATTTTAGTTTTGTTAAATTAATTTATGTTCTTTACTATGTGATTTAAACTTTGGTAACTTAGTGTTTCTGCAAAGTTTTTCTGTTATCACTAGTATTTTTAGAATACAGTTTGCTAACAAGTGAGACATTGAGGTACCTTGAAAAAACATGTAATAATCAGCCAAGTAAGTTGTAATTAAGAGAATTGTATACATTTATAAGAAGATAGAAAAATCCTATGAAGCAATGAAATAACGAAGAAGAGATAGCCTCATTTAACAGGAAAGCTTTATGCTTTTTCTACATTTTATTTTCCATCAAATACTCGCTTGAAGTGTTGATTATTTGTCGACACTTGTATTTGAAACTTCAAACATTATGTAAAGCCAAAGAAGTTAGACTTAGAAAATAAAAAAACTATGAAAAGCAAAGAAAAAAACTATGAAATTAATATAGAACTCTGAAACAATCATAGATTGATAAAAAAGTAAATAACTTTGAAAACTAATTATATGATTATGACAACACACAATATTCTCTAAACAACCTTCAAACTAAGGCAGGTGCCACAAATAAGTGGGGAATCAAACGATACAATATCAACTCTAAATTTTGTGCACAAGTACACGGTTTTACTAATCAACTAAAAAGATTTTAAACTTTTCATAAAGTAAAAATCGTGCAATACAAATTATAGAGTTATGAGCTAATTTCAAATAAAAAATGTCATATGAAATTTATTTACTTGAAAATATATGGAGAAAGTACAAGAACAAAATGAGTAATGGAGTATAAAAGTAATTAAGACAGTTTAAGATAATATTTTTGGCTCGCATAATGAGTTTGCAAACAGTTACAGTGACTGAGTACTTCACAACTCAGTAGAAGAACTTTCTCTATACTCGTATGTCAATGCAATATTTCCTTTAGCTATTTGTTTAGTCCAATCTATGTCATTCCTGGTGAAGTTCTAATGCTTAAAGGGTTGAATATTAGGACTTTTGCCTATATCTCAAATAGCCATGAGATTGTCATATCAAGCATGTAATATGAAGTTCATACAAATTTGAACTTGTTAGACACACTTGGAGATTATTTTGAAGCTCTAAATTACCATTATATAATTTGATTAAACTCAGTCGATCATAGAGCTATTTTTTTTGTAACACCCGAAAAACTAGTAGGTGAAACTAGAGCCTTACGTGAGAGTTTTAGAGTTTGATGTGTGGGTTAATGTTGTAAAATGGCTTTCCGTACTTAGGATGAGGGGTTTAGGGGTTAAACGTCAAGGTACAACCCCCCCAAGGACCAACCAAGGGTCCTTGAGGAGGATCCCAAAACAGTCCCCAAAACAGCCCAAAGTTGGTGACCTACGGATCACCTCGTGGGACATGGTCATAGGTCAAGGCCTGACCTTCCCCTGTTTTTCCAGCCCCAGCCCTCGATCCACGAATGACCAGTACGGTCTGTGGGTCCATCCACGCCCCGTAGGTGGGCGTCGTGGATGGGGCCTGTGTTGCTGTCCAAGTTCGGCCAAAAGGTAAGGTCTTTTAGGTAATTTTATTTTTAGTTAGTTTATTGTGGGGTCATTTTATATTATTTTAATAGACCTATATAAGAGTTTTTAAGCCATTAACTAACCCTTATACTTCATAAATCCCAAGACCAAATTCATAACCAACTTTACCCAAAAAAAAAATCTTCGCTCTAGAACTCCAAGTAAGAAGGAGAAGAAGATCAAGATAGGGCTTGAAGAAGGAATATTTTTGACTCAAATTTGTTGGATTTCTTCACCTAAGGTATGGTAGTCTTTGATTCATGGTATGCTTTCATCCATGAAGTCCTCAAACTCTCAATTTCAAAGTAGAAAAGTCTCCAAAACCTAGGGTTTTCACTCCAAGTCATGGATTCTTTCTAAAAATGTTTTCAATGATTTAATTATCCTATATTATGATTTAATTGCTGTTTTATGGTGGTTTTATGATAAAATCTCCCATGAATCCATGAATTTCCCATAACCCTAATTTATGACTTTGTGATGGGGTTGAATTGTAGTAAGGTGAATACTATGAAATTATTCTTGTAGTAGTTTAGTTATTTGAATCATGTTATTATCCATGCCTAATGGTAGTAATTCAAGGTGTGTTGTTGAATTATGATTCATGGTCCTTGAAGGGCAAATTACGAGAGTTTTGTATAAACATGATGTTTATGTACATACTTTGTGAATACTTTGAAAGTAATGTGATCATGATTATAATGCAATTGTGGTGTTGTTGAAAGGCTATTCTCAATTATACACTTGTTAATGATGATTACTTGTTGTGAAAGGTTTTCTCAATGTATAATATACCGTGAATTGCTAGGCTTAGGGCATCCTCTTCATGTGTAATTAAAAGTGATCTTAATTGATTTACCTTGAATTGGTAGGATTAGGGGATCCTCTTCTTGAGTAACTAAAAGTATCTTGAGTTAATGAACTTTGAATCGATAGGCCAATGTCATTCCTTTCATAAATGACTAATGAAGTATTCTAAGGCTTTGTCTTTAATCGTTAGGCTAATGGAATTCCTTTCATGATGAGTCAATTAACTAATGTAATGATGAACCTTGAATCGGTAGACCAATGGTATCCCTTTCATGAGGATTCAATGAGCTATTCTAATGATGTACCTTGAATCGGTAGGCTTATGGCATCCCTTTCATGTGTGTAATAATGTTCCTTGAGTCGGTAGGCCAATGGCATCCCTCTCATGTGTAATAATGTTAAAAGAGAATGAACTACTCCATGGAAATTTAATGCTTAGCACCGAGTGGATATTGAGAGGTGGAGGTGGAAGCTCTCCCCATGTTAGGCCGGGTTTCTAGTAACAACCTCCTTATCCCATAACTATGTGCCCACATAGGATATTAGCTAGTGGATCCACCTAAGCTAAATTACCGGTTCTACCTTAGGCAAGTAGACCAACTCTTTTCGGTGTGGGACATAACACCGGATTCCATGATTTTCTCACATGGTCTATGTCGGTTAGGGATTATTCCCATCGTGTGAATTATGTGCTATGGTTAGTCAAGAGGTTCTATGAAATGTGGGTGGGGGTATGGGACTTCATCCATACATTGCACGAGTAGGATTTGAGAGTGGCTATGGTGTGTTCCTCAAATGTCATAATGTCTTAAGCAATGAATATACTTATAATGATGCTAATGAGAATATTGACATAAAGGCTAAATGTAATGATGAATGCTTAACTTGGATTGTTGCTATGAGTTGCTTTCCTTGACATGACTTATTAAATGTGAATGTTCCTTGTCTATGAGTATTAACTAAAGATGGGATCAAAGAATGGTAAACATGACTATAGTGGCCTAAAAGGGATACTTAGTATGAGTGGTATTATGGGATGCCATTCATATATTGCACAAGTATAACTTAGGGTTACCTAAGAGATGGTTCTATTATGTTATAATGATTTACATATTGATCATGCTAGTGACTTATGCTTTTTTACTAATGTTCATGATGATTCTCAAACTTGGCATGTAGCATGATTTTCAACTCAAATGTCCTTTTTAGCACATTTTAAAGGTTTTTATGCATGACTATCATACTTAGTGCATCTTTGTACTAACCCGTATTTTCTACATTTTTCATAAAGTGTAGGTTTCGGTTCTTAAGGTCTATTGGTTCAATCTTGGATTGACTATTCTCTGAGTTGTGGTGAGTCCTCAAGATTCGAGGACGTATGAGTCATTAGTAGTTCCTTTTCTAGTCATTTTATGTTCGGATTTTGTTGAAGGGTTGTGACCCTATTGTTGATTCAAGGATTGTATTAGATGGCTAATTGAGACAAGTTAGACTTCCGCTTTCTTTTATAAAAGACTTCGATTGTATGGATACAGTTTTTAAAATCCGCATAATTTATTATGTCTTATGTTATGATATGCTAAGTGGCATACATGGAGCCTTTCGGGGTTCTATGTGCCTTGTCACATCTAGGGGGTACTTCTGGGTCGTGACAAACTTGGTAATCAGAGCACAAGGTTTAGAATGATTCTAGGATGATGTCTCATAAGCCACATCTAGTAGAGTCTTGTTCATAGTGTGAAGCAGGCCACATTTATGAATGAGAGGCTATAAGATGTTAGGAAGCTACACTTCTTTCATTATTCTTAAGTCGTGCCATAGAGTTTAACTCTATAAAGTCCATCTCCTAATCCGTCTTTTGTGTCTTCAGGATATGAATACACGAAGGGCTAACACAAGGAGAATGGAGGGTAACAATGTCAATGAAGAAGCTCCTCAAGAGAATCAAGCTCCTCAAGCTAATCAAGCACCGATTAATCCTCCGGCTATGTCGGATGGGGAAGTTAGGTCGGCTCTCCTAATGTTGGCCCAAGCCGTGACAACTCAAGCCCAAGCTATGACGGCCCAAGCCAACAGAGATGTTGGGCCTCATGCGAACCCTAATGTGAATTTCGTGGGCTTCTAGATTCAGGGATTTTACTAGAATGAACCCTCCCGTGTTTCTTGGTTCCAAAGTGGGAGAGAATCCTCAAGAATTTGTGGATGAGGTTTATAAAATAATTGATGCTATGGGGGTGACTTCGGTAGAAAAAGTAGAGCTAGCCACTTACCAATTGAAGGACGTTGCTCAAGTTTGGTATACTCAATGGAAGAAAAATAGGCCGGTAGGAGCGGATCCCATAGATTGGGAGGTGTTTAAGAAAGCATTTCTTGATAGTTTCTTTCCCCGGTAGTTGAGGGAGGCTAAGGTGGAGGAATTCACTAGCCTTAAGCAAGGTAGCATGAGTGTTAACGAGTATGCCTTGAAATTTACCCAACTATCCAAGTATGATCCATCTATGGTGGCGGATCTGAGGGATGAGATGAATAAGTTTATGACGGGTGTGTCCGACTTATTTGGAGAAGAATGCCGTACGACAATGCTCCATGATACCATGAATATCTCTAGGCTTATGGTGCATGCCCAACAAATGGAAGAGTTAAAACTCAAGAGAAAGAATAGAGAGATGAACAGAGCTAGGCCCGATGAGCAAGGTCAACCAAGTTTCAAAAAGAGGTCCTTCAATCAAGATTCTTCCAATGCCCCTAGGATTAACCAAGATAAAGGTAGTGGGTCTCCATTACCTAAGCCCGCTTGCACCAAATATGGAAAGAAGCACCATGGGAAGTTCCTAGCCGGTACAGATGGTTTCTATGGCTTTGGAGAGAGTGATCATCAAGTGAAAAATTGCCCTACATTCTCTGCAAAAGGAAAAGAGGCCAAGAAAGCTTCTCTTAATGGTCCGGATTCTAATGCTCCCAAGTATGGTCGTTTCTATGCACTTCGGTCTAGAGAGGACAAAGGAGCCCTTCCGGATGAAGGCACCGGTATGTTGATAGTTCCTTATTGAGGTAAATGTTTTATCAAGATCCCTATGCTATTAGTTAAATTTCGAAGTTAGCCTTAGTAGGGGATTACTACCAAGGGGGAGATGGTATGCTTAGAAGGCAATATTGTTGGAAGTTCCGATATCCTTATCTCTTTCTTATATTCCTATTCTAGCTTGAGACAAAGGGTTCCTTGTGACTTGTTTCATGATTTGGAGTCATGTGTGTGATATTTGTTTTCCATGATTTCCTTATGATATGCATGTTCTTGATGAAATTCATGTTTAGTAAGAAAATGAGTTATTTTCATGAATTATGTTCCTCATGTAGATGTGCATTTAGTATGAGTTGCCTATATGTTTAATGAGATAAATTATTGAACATGCTTAAATGTGTTTTTGAGAGTAATTGCATAATTTGCTTCATGATGTTATGGTGAGCATGCCTTGAGTTGGAGAAGGTAGTTCCTCCTATGAATATTGAAATGATGAAGTTTTCATGCATAATGAGTTGTTAGAAGTAGTTCCTACTTCCTTGTGTTGCCTTGAGTATGTTGAAATAGAGTTGATGTTTCCTCCTTTGAAATGTTCATTATTTGATGTTTCATGCATGATGGGCTGCTAGTCTTGAGTGTTTAATTTCGTAAGGTGTCTAGATCGTCATTCGAGGATAAATGTTCCCAAGGGGGAGATATTGTAACACCCAAAAAACTAGTAGGTGAAACTAGAGCCTTACGTAAGAGTTTAAGAGTTTGATGTGTGGCTTAATGTTGTAAAATGGCTTCCCGTACTTAGGATGAGGGGTTTAGGGTTTAAACGTCAAGGTACGACCCCCCCAAGGACCAACCAAGGGTCCTTGAGGAGGACCCCAAAACAGTCCCCAAAACAGCCCAAAGTTGGTGACCTATGGATGGGACCTACTGGGCGTAGGTCCATCCACGCCTCGTGGGACATGGTCGTGGGTTAAGGCATGACCTTCCCCTGTTTTTCCAGCCCCAGCCCTCGACCCACAAATGACCAGTACGGTCCGTGGGTCCATCCACTCCCCATAGATGGGGGTCGTGGATGGGGCCTGTGTTGCTGTCCAAGTTCGGCCAAAAGGTAAGATCTTTTAGGTAATTTCCTTTCTAGTTAGTTTATTGTGGGGTCATTTTTTATTATTTTAATAGACCTATATAAGGCTTTTTAAGCCATTAACTAACCCTTATACTTCATAAATCCCAAGAACAAATTCATAACCAACTTTACCCCAAATTTTTTTTTCTCTCTAGAACTCCAAGGAAGAAGAAGAAGAAGAAGATCAAGTTAGGGCTTGAAGAAGGAAGCTTTTTGACTCGAATTTGTTGGATTTCTTCACCTGAGGTATGATAGTCTTTGATTCATGGAATGCTTTCAACCATGAAGTCCTCAAACTCTCAATTTCAAAGTAGAAAAGTCTCCAAAACCTAGGGTTTTCACTCCAAGTCATGGATTCTTTCTAAAAACGTTTTCAATGATTTAATTATCCTATATTATGATTGAATTGCTGTTTTATGATAAAATCTCCAATGAATCCATGAATTCCCCATAACCCTAATTTATGACATTGTGATGGGGGTGAATAGTAGTAAGGTGAATACTATGAAATTGTTCTTGTAGTAGTTTAGTTATTTGAATCATGTTATTATCCATGCCTAATGGTAGTAATTCAAGGTGTGTTGATGAATTATGATTCATGGTCCTTGAAGGGCAAATTACGAGAGTTTTGTATAAACATGATGTTTGTGTACATGCTTTGTGAATACTTTCAAATTAATGTGATCATGAGTATAATGCAATTGTGGTGTTGTTGAAAGGCTATTCTCAATTATACACTTGTGAATGATGATTACATGTTGTGAAAGATTTTCTCAATGTATAATATACCGTGAATTAGTAGGCTTAGGGCATCCTCTTTATGTGTAAATAAAAGTGATCTTGATTGATTTACCTTGAATTGGTAGGCTTAGGGCATCCTGTTCTTGTGTAACTAAAAGTATCTTGACTTAATGAACTTTGAATCGATAGGCCAATGGCATTACTTTCATAAATGACTAATGAAGTATTCTAAGGCTTTGTCTTGAATCGATAGGCTAATGGCATTCCTTTCATGATGAGTCAATGAACTAATGTAATGATGAACCTTGCATCGGTAGCCCAATGGTATCCCTTTCACGAGGATTCAATGAGATATTCTAATGATGTACCTTGAATCGGTAGGCTTATGACATCCCTTTCATTTGTGTAATAATATACCTTAAGTCGGTAGGCCAATGGCATCCCTCTCATGTGTAATAATGTTAAAAGAGAATGAACTACTCCATGGAAATTTAATGCTTAGTACCGAGTGGATATTGTGAGGTGGAAGCTCTCCCTATGTTAGGCTGGGTTTCTAGTAACAACCTCCTTATCCCATAACTATGTACCCACACATGATATTAGCTAGTGGATCAACCTAAGCTAAATTACAGGTTCTACCTTAGGCAAGTAGACCAACTCTTTTTGGTGTGGGACATGACACCGAATTCCATGATTTGCTCAAATGGTCTATGTCGGTTAGGGCTTACTCCCATCATGTGAATTATGTGCTATGGTTACTCAAGAGGTTTCATGAAGTGTGAGTGGGGGTATGGGACTTCATCCATGCATTGCACGAGTAGGCTTTGAGAGTGGCTATGGTGTGTTCCTAAAATGTCATAGTGTCTTAAGCAATGAATATACTTATAATGATGCTAATGAAAATATTGACATAAAGGCTAAATGTAATGATGAATGCTTAACTTGGATTGTTGCTATGAGTTGCTTTCCTTGATATGACTTATTAAATGTGAATGTTCCTTGTCTATGAGTATTAACTAAAGATGGGATCAAAGAATGATAAACATGACTATAGTGGCCTAAAAGGGATACTTAGTATGAGTGGTGTTATGGGATGCCATTCATACATTGCACAAGTATAACTTAGGGTTACCTAAGAAATGGTTCTATTATGTTATAATGATTTACATGTTGATCATGCTTGTGACTTATGCTTTTACACTAATGTTCATGATGATTCTCAAACTTGGCATGTAGCATGGTTTTCAATTCAAATGTCCTTTTTAGCACATTTTAAAGGTTTTTATGCATGGCTATCATAATTAGTGCATCTTTGTACTAACCCATATTTTCTACATTTTTTACAAAGTGTAGGGTTTCGATTCTTAAGGTCTATTAGTTCAAGCTTGGATTGACTATTCTCTGATTTGTGGTGAGTCCTCAAGATTCGAGGATGTATGAGTCATTAGTAGTTCCTTTTCTAGTCATTTTATGTTTCGAATTTTGTTGAAGGGCTGTGACCTTATTGTTGATTCAAGGATTGTATTAGATGGATAATTGAGACAAGTTAGGCTCCCGCTTTATTTTATAAAATATTTCGATTGTATGGATACAGTTTTTAAATTCTGCATCATTTCTTATGTCTTATGTTATGATATGCTAAGTGGCTTACATGGAGCCTTTCGGGGTTCTATGTGCCTTGTCACATCTAGGGGTACTACTGGGTCGTGAAAAACTTGGTAATCAGAGCACAAGGTTTAGAATGATTCTAGGATGATATCTGATAAGCCACATCTAGTAGAGTCTTGTTCATAGTTTGAAGCACGCCACATTTATGAATAAGAGGCTATAAGATGTTAGGAAGCTACACTTCTTTCATTATTCTTAAGTCGTGCCATAGAGTTTAACTCTATAAAGTCCATCTCCTAATCCGTCTTTTGTGTCTTCAGGATATGAATACACGAAGGGCTAACACAAGGAGAATGGAGGGTAACAATGTTAATGAAGAAGCTCCTCAAGAGAATCAAGCTCCTCAAGCTAATCAAGCACCGATTAATCCTCCGGCTATGTCGGATGGAGAAGTTATGTCGGGTCTCCTAATGTTGGTCCAAGCCATGACAACTCAAGCCCAATTTATGACGGCCCAAGCCAACAGAGATGTTGGGCCTCATGCGAACCCTAATGTGAATTCCGCAGCTTCTAGATTGAGGGATTTTACTAGAATGAACCCTCCCGTGTTTCTTGGTTCCAAAGTGGGAGAGAATCCTCAAGAATTTATGGATGAGGTTTATAAAATAATTGATGCTATGGGGGTGATTTCGGTAGAAAAAGTAGAGCTAGCCGCTTACCAATTGAAAGACGTTGCTCAAGTTTGGTATACTCAATGGAAGAAAAATAGGCCGGTAGGAGCGGGTTCCATAGATTGGGAGGTGTTTAAGAAAGCATTTCTTGATAGGTTCTTTCCTCGGGAGTTGAGGGATGCTAAGGTGGAGGAATTCATTAACCTTAAGCAAGGTAGCATGAGTGTTAACGAGTATGCCTTGAAATTTACCCAACTATCCAAGTATGCTCCATCTATGGTGGCGGATCCGAGGGATGAGATGAATAGGCTTATGACGGGTGTGTCCGACTTAGTTGGAGAAGAATGCCGTATGATAATTCTCCATGATAACATGAATATCTCTAGGCTTATGGTGCAGGCCCAACAAATGGAGGAGTCAAAACTCAAGAGAAAGAATAGAGAGATGAAAGAGCTAGGCCCGATGAGCAAGGTCAACCAAGGTTCAAAAAGAGGTCATTCAATCAATATTCTTCCAATGCCCCTAGAATTAACCATGAGAAAGGTAGTGGGTCTCCATTACCTAAGCCCACTTACACCAAATATGGAAAGAAGAACCATGGGAAGTGCCTAGCCGGTTCGGATGGTTGCTATGGTTGTGGAGAGAGTTATCATCAAGTGAAAAATTGCCCTACATTCTCGGCAAAAGGAAGAGAGGCCAAGCAAGCTTCTCTTAGTGTTCTGGATCCCAATGCTCCCAAGTATGGTCGTTTCTATGCACTCCGGTCTAGAGAAGACAAATGAGCCATTCCGGATGAAGGCCCCGGTATGTTGATAGTTCCTTATAGATGTAAATATTTTATTAAGATCCCTATGATATTTGTTAGATTTCGATGTTAGCGTTAGTAGGGGATTACTCCCAACGGGGAGATGGTATGCTTAGAAGGCAAGATTGTTGAAAGTTACGATATCCTTATCTCTTTCTTCTATTCCTATTCTAGCCTGAGACAAAGGGTTCCTTGTGACTTGTTTCATGATTTGGAGTCATGTGTGTGATATGTGTTTTCCATGACTTCCTTATGATATGCATGTTCTTGATGAAATTCATGTTTAATAAAAAAATGAGTTGTTTTCATGAATTATGTTCCTCATGTTGATGTGCATTTAGTACGAGTTACCTATATGCTTCATGAGATGAATTATTGAACATGCTTAAATGTCCTTCATGATGTTATGATGAGCATGCCTTGAGTTGGAGAAGGTAGTTCCTCTTATGAATATTGAAATGATGAAGTTTTCATGCATAATGAGTTGTTGGAAGTAATTCCTACTTCCTTGTGTTGCATTGAGTATGTGGCAATGGAGTTGATCTTTCCTCCTTTGAAATGTGCATTATTTGATGTTTCATGCATAATGGGCTGCTAGTCTTGAGTCTTTAATTCCGTAAGGTGTCTAGATCGTCTTTCGAGGATGAATGTTCCCAAGGGGGAGATATTGTAACACCCAAAAAACTAGTAGGTGAAACTAGAGCCTTACGTGAGAGTTTTAGAGTTTGATGTGTGGGTTAATGTTGTAAAATTACTTCCCGTACTTAGGATGAGGGGTTTAGGTTTAAACGTCAAGGTACGACCCCCCCAAGGACCAACCAAGGGTCCTTGAGGAGGACCCCAAAACAGTCCCCAAAACTGCCCAAAGTTGGTGACCTACAGATGGAACCTACTGGGTGTAGGTCCATCCACGCCTCGTGGGACATGGTCGTTGGTCAAGGCCTGACCTTCCCTTATTTTTCCATCCCCAGCCCTCGACCCACGAATGACCAGTACGGTCCGTGGGTCCATCCACGCCCCGTAGGTGGGGATCGTGGATGGGGCCTGTGTTGCTGTCCAAGTTCGATCAAAAGGTAAGGTCTTTTAGGTAATTTCGTTTTTAGTTAGTTTATTGTGGGTCATTTTATATTATTTTAATAGACCTATATAAGGGTTTTTAAGCCATTAACTAACCCTTATACTTCATAAATCCCAAGACCAAATTCATAACCAACTTTACCCCAAAAAAAAATCTCCTCTCTAGAACTCCTAGGAAGAAGAAGAAGAAGAATATCAACTTAGGGCTTGAAGAAGGAAGCGTTTTGACTC
This sequence comes from Solanum etuberosum, assembly GCA_029582245.1. Classification (NCBI taxonomy): domain Eukaryota; kingdom Viridiplantae; phylum Streptophyta; class Magnoliopsida; order Solanales; family Solanaceae; genus Solanum; species Solanum etuberosum. Next base: position 14,262 of record JAJONR010008852.1, read on the forward strand.
GAATTTGTTGAATTTCTTCACCTAAGGTATGGTAGTCTTTGATTCATGGAATGCTTTAATCCATGAAGTCCTCAAACTCTCAATTTCAAAGTAGAAAAGTCTCCAAAACCTAGGGTTTTCACTCCAAGTCATGGAGTCTTTTTTAAAATATTTTCAATGATTTAATTATCCTATATTATGATTGAATTGCTGTTTTATGGTGGTTTTATGATAAAATCTCCCATGAATCCATGAATTTCCCATAACCCTAATTTATGACTTTGTGATGGGGGTGAATTGTAGTAAGGTGAACACTATGAAATTGTTCTTGTAGTAGTTTAGTTATTTGAATCATGTTATTATCCATGCCTAATGGTAGTAATTCAAGGTGTGTTGGTGAATTATTATTCATGGTCCTTGAAGGGCAAATTACGAGAGTTTTGTATAAACATGATGTTTGTGTACATACTTTGTGAATACTTTGAAAGTAATGTGATCATGATTATAATGCAATTGTGGTGTTGTTGAAAGGCTATTCTCAATTATACACTTGTGAATGATGATTACTTGTTGTGAAAGGTTTTCTCAATGTATAATATACCGTGAATTGCTAGGCTTAGGGCATCCTCTTCATGTGTAATTAAAAGTGATCT
>JAJONR010008853.1:0-10118 GCA_029582245.1 Solanum etuberosum
TTTTTTTTTTTAAAAGCAAATTTTTTAACTTTCTTCACAACCATAGAAAAAAATACTTTCTACTTTTATTTAAAAACAATTTGAGTGATTTGTCAAACGCTTGATTTCTTTTTAGAAAAATAGTGTTTTTCTCAGAATCCTTGTGTTTGGCCTAATAACAACCTTGCCAAACAGACTCTAACTATATTTTGAAAACCTTATCTTCTGTCACTTTCTCCTAATCTTGCCTTATAAGCAAAAGTTGATGGACTAGTTATTAGTATGATGCTATAAAAACCCATAAAAGAATTCAGAATGTTGATATTACCAAACATGGCAAAAAAAAACTTTGTTTTACACTATAATATACTGTTAATTAGTTTGTTGGCATTTTTGTTTTTGGTAACAGAAGGGGCACCTCAGAGTGCACTGGTAACTCAACTCCCTGGATTCAATGGCACTTTTAACTCAAAACATTATGCTGGGTTTGTATTCTTTTTGTGTTTTTTTTGATAAAAAGATGTAAACTTTATCTTGATTTTTGTATTTTTCTGAATGATTCTTGAAATGGGTTTTCAGGTATGTTAATATAGATGAAAGTCATGGCAAGAATTTGTATTACTACTTTATTGAATCTGAAAGAAATCCATCAAAGGATCCAGTTGTTCTTTGGCTTAATGGTTGACCTGGCTGTTCAAGCTTCGATGGCTTTGTCTATGAGCATGGTACGTAACAACCCCTTTGTCGGAAAATTGCATTATATGTACAAGGTTGAATTATTTTTTAAGTATATATAGTAGATGATGATCCCCTTTTGACATAGAGTGAGGGACTAATAGCGCATTTGGTTAATCTTTACATTATAAGTGTATTTTCACATATTGTAGTTGATAACCTTCCTTATTCTTCATGTTAGTAGTTCCATTTTTGTGGAAGCAGACACTAATGTTTGTATTAGAGTAGACTGTCTACATCCCGAACCCTGCTTACATGGGGATAGGAAAGTAAAAGATGTGAATTTGGAAATGTAGTCCATAGAGATGCATATTACTAGTTTTTTTTTTGTAATAAGGAAGGGTATTTCTTTACATTGCAGGGCCTTTTAATTTTGATTTTGGAAAGCCAAGTGGTAGCCTGCCTTCTCTGCATAACAATCCATACAGTTGGTCCAAGGTTATTATTTGTGTTAATTCTACTTTTATCATATGCTTGCATTTCATTAGCCACTCATTATGATTTGATTCTTCCAGGTTTCCAATATAATATATCTGGACTCTCCTGTTGGCGTTGGATTGTCTTACTCGAACAATAAATCTGACTACGTGACAGGAGACTTAAAGACTGCATCTGATAGCCACTCATTTCTCCTCAAGGTAACTACATAAACTTGATTCGATACTTAAATTTACTAGTTTTACGCTAGCAATCAACCTACTGCAATACTCCTTTATTCGGGACTGGCAATGTGAGCAGCTTACACCAGTGGAGTTCTAAGTTCTATAGTTGTTCTGTATAACAAAATTCATTTATTTCTTTGTTCTTCTAACTCGTTCATGGTTCAACTAAATGATGCTCTCTCTCTCTCTAGTGGTTTGAGATCTACCCGGAGTTCCTCACGAACCCATTTTACATATCTGGAGAGTCTTATGCTGGAATATACGTGCCAACTCTGGCTTCTGAAGTAGTAAAAGGTAATCTGGATCATGAATGAACATGTATTGGTTGGTGCTAGGCAGGGGATAAACAAACTAACCTTCTGCTGCCTATGTCTTTTAGGTATTGATGCTGGAGTCAAGCCTGCTATCAACTTTAAGGTATAATACATATCAAGATTTTCACGTGTTAACTAGTTGTCTGGGCTGTAAACTCTCTACGTTCTATTGCGCACAGGGTTACATGGTGGGAAATGGCGTGACAGATGACAAAACAGACGGTAATGCTCTTATTGGATTTCAACATGGTATGGGCCTCATTTCAGATCAATTATTCGAGGTGTTTGCTTCTTCTTGTTTAACTTTTTATTGCTTGAATCATTTGACATGTTTCAAATTATTGTAGCATAACACATAATTGGAGCCTTACTAGCTTCTGGTATATATGAGAAGGTTTATCAAACATAGATGAAATTGCCAGAAGATAATGCTGGTCTCTGATTATTCTGTTTCTTGCTCAGGAAGTTTATGCTGCATGCAATGGAAATTTCTATGAACCATCGCTAGAGGAATGTTTAAAGATGTTGAAGAAAATTGATCTGGTAAGATGTTGTCATTTTGTCGAGACAACAATTCATTGCTCTGCTTTATTGACCCAAATTCGCCTTTTTGCCTATTGCAGGTACTTAGTAATATAAACATCTATGACATTCTAGAACCGTGTTACCACAGCAAAGAACCTAGTTTAATTACCACTAATAGCTCAAGATTGCCTATGAGCTTTCGTAAACTAGGTGAAAGTGAAAGGCCTCTTCCTGTAAGAAAAAGAATGTTTGGCCGTGCATGGCCTTTTAAAGCTCCAGTAAAAGAGGGACGTGTACCAACTTGGCCGGAGATTCTCAATGGTGAAGCAGTCCCTTGCACTGTAAGTCATTCTTGATATTTTGTTAACTTTTGTTTGTTCTCTAAGGGTTCTCCGTTCAATTCTCAACTTAACTAATTTTATATCAAAACATGTCCATTGCCTACCTATGCATACTGTTTATCTTTTAAGCATTCTTATGCACTTTTAAGTTCAGCTGTTGTAAATTTTAACTTCTTTCAAGCTTATTTTGTCCCCTCTTTTAGCATCATGGCGGTTTAATCTTCAACAGACACATAATCTGAAATGAAATATGCAGGATGATCGTGTTGCTACTGTGTGGCTCAACAATGCAGATGTTCGTAAAGCTATTCATGCAGAACAAGTAAGATACAGTTTTCTCATCTTATACTAGCTTTAAATATGATGATTTACCTTTACTCAAAATAAATAAATAAATAGAGTTGGTGATTATGGTTCAATCCTATGGTACAACAGACAACTGTGATAGGTCCCTGGGAGCTATGCACAGACAAAATAACTATGTATCATGATTCTGGAAGCATGATTCCGTATCACAAAAATCTCACAGCTCGGGGCTATCGGGCAATCATATACAGGTTCAATAGATTACTAAGTCTCTTGACTTCTCTCTATGCATTTTTTTGTGATATTTTCTCTATCAAAGTAACTATAACATGTTCTTCCACTATACTCATGTAGTAGGCTGCCTAAGGAAAATGTTGTTAGTGAACATGTACCTGATCACACGCAAATTATCCGTTTTTTTTTTTTTTTGATGCTATAACCAGAACGGTTATGTTCATTTTTGGTTTCTTGCAGTGGGGATCACGATATGTGTGTACCATACACTGGTTCAGCACTATGGACAAGATCACTTGGATATCCGATCGTTGATGAATGGAGGCCTTGGTATGTGAATGAACAAGTTGCAGGGTATGTTCGCGTTTTCACCTTCTAGCTAATACTGTTGAAATTCTGCAATATCCATTTCAAATGCTTAAATGTTTGTGCAGTTTCATACAAGGTTATGACAACAACCTCATTTTTATGACTGTTAAGGTATGTTCATATCAAGAATTTTTTTCATTGTTCTGTTTTTTTTCTTTTAATCTATTGATTTCCGATATCTTCAGGGAGCTGGACACACCGTGCCAGAGTACAAACCACGAGAGGCGTTGGCGTTCTACGCCCGGTGGCTAGAGGGCAAGAAGATATGATAATATGAATTATGAAGACTGAATTAGTAGACATCAAGTCCAATTATTTCTGAGATTTTTCTCTGACTCTTAACAGGAGAATAATAGGGAAAAGAAGGATACTGGATTTTATCATGTATTTCAGTCTGCAATAAGAAATTAGTATTCATAAGTTATCCAATGTACCTTGTGACTGTTAACCGAGGGTTTTTCGAAAACAACATCACCATCCCATAAAAAGTAGGGGTAAGATCGATCTGTTATATTTTATCCTCCTCAGACCTTATTTATGAAATTACATTGAGTTTGATGTTGTTGTCATTGTCACGTTGAATAAGTAGGTGTGAACTAAAACCAAAAAGCTAAATGATCTCGCATGCTCGGTGTAAAGAGATTGTTCATAGATAGATTTGTTATTGTGATTAATTCTAAGTAACAATATTAAAATAGGCGTGTCATATCGTGCATGCAATAACTTGTGATGTGTAATATTTTTCTACAAATATATATGTATACTTTTAAGGTATTTGGTTGTTATGAATTACACAAATATAGTCGTATAATGGATATTATTGTTATGACATAATCTTTAATCAACCTTCCTTTCTGCTCTGAAATTCCTGTTATTTACGTACTACAAATGAACAAAAATAATGATTCAAAATATTTTCAAAACTTTTGAAAAAATTATAAGGCGAATTAATAATAGTTTGTGGCTAGATTTCTCTATTCATCTATCAATCTCGTTTATGAACATTATAATGGTTAGGCATGGTCCGATCTCTTTCATAAGCAGTGACTTGAAACTAATCTCCCGTAATCACCCATCATGATTGGAGCTGAGATGATTCGTACTAACTTGGTTAGGTCAAATATCTGTAATAATAATATCTTCATATAAATATTTAGATCGTCAGTAGACATGTAAATCAAAATGCAAAAATCAAATATTTATCACGTAGTCATTTTTCGTTCATAATATTTGTTGGCTTCTTTGCCTTACAATATCTTATGAATTTTAATACTTTTTATCTATCTCTACAAATTGCTAGAACAAGATTGTGAGTGTGAGTTATATGGCTTTTAACGAGTTGTTTCCTCTATCTATCTCTTATTTTTCCAGTTTTCATGTCTTGGCATTTTTCGTTTATACAATTGAGGATGTTAGCATCAGATTGACCATCCGGATCTCTTTGTATTTTATTGATGAATAAGTGCATCTCTAAGCACTCTTTTCTTTAATTATTCTCTATAATTTGGTGTAACTCATGATACACATATTCTACTTTTATGTATTTCGTTTTAAATCGAGTGTACCAATTAGTATGAGTTACACATCCAACGCACGTGTTCAGAAATTAGTAAATTTATAACTTAACCGCCAAATGAGTTTTTTTCTTTAAAAAAGAAAAAAGAGGATAGTAGGTGGGAGCGTTTTACTATATGAAAATATATAGCATCAATAATTACAATTTAATTAGACACAAAATATATAAATATAGTATTTTTTATTTGTGATATTAAAGATATTATGAGATTTTTTAAAAAGATATAAAGATTAAAATAAAATGGTAAAAGTAAATTATTATTAAATATAAAATGTGTTTATTATTATTTTGAAATGCACTAATAAAGCCAATAAATAATAATAATTATATCACGTAAAATGAAACAAAGTGAGTAATATAATGAATAGCGGATGAATCGAACAAAAAATAATAGGAGTGGAATTACCATTTTTCTTATAGGTTAGGAACTTATGTTCCGTATATGTATAATTTATTCAATATTCTACTTTTTCTAAAGAGAAAAGTGTCAAAAACACATATAATGTCACACCTCGAGCCTACACCCTGGGCGGGACTGGCACTCGAGAACCATTGCTGGTCCCAAGCGAACCCTTGGTCTGGCTTACTTACTCAGCAGAAGTCTTAAACACAAGAAATAGTCTCAAAGGATAACACATGCAAATGTCTGCTTAATTGTGAAAGCGTTTACTCTTTTCTGAAAACTAGCTCAAAGGCTCTTTGGAAATCAAGGTTTCCTTTTCTTGTTAAAATGTGAAAACGTTTTAAAACTCTTTGGGAATACATAGTCCCCATATACTCTTTGAAGAAATGAACTTCAACTTTTACTCTTTACTCAACTTGAACTTTAAGTCTTAAAACAAAGTTAAAACATTTGGAAAAGACTTTTGGAAAACTCTAAGAACTTCTCTTGACTTGACTCTTACTTCTCTTGACTTTGATCTTAACTTTCCTTGAATTGAATTATGGATTAAAAGTTCATTATCTCATGTTTATGGATGATTTCATGATGTTTAGACGTACCTTAAAGTGTTGGAATCAACTAGAAAACATAGGTACGTTGCTAAGGAACTAGTACGGAAAGATGGGGGAAGAATGGGAAGAACTGACGTCCCTGGCGCTCTGAGCGACGTGGGGCTCCAGCCCTTGAACTTCTGGGACTGGGTTGGGGCGCGCTGGCTGGCGCGGCGCCCTAGAGCCCAAACTTCAGGGCCTTTGTTGAGGCGCACTGGCTGGGGCGGCGCCCTAGGCCCCTGCCCAGGTGACCTCCGACTTTTCTTGCTCGTTTTTCAACTCTAAACCCTCTAGTTCAACTTAGTTCTTTCCCCAAATACTTAGATTCGACTACATGACCAAAATATGTAAGAATTTACTCCGAACAACACCTAAATTACATGAATCAAACTAAAGTACTTCTCAACTACTCATCAATCAAGATTCAAACGAAACTTTCAACAATATTCATTAAGAACTCAATTTCTCTAATCTCAAGAACGACAACACGCTGAAATAAATTATGATTGGCGCGTGGGTGAACTAACCCAACGCTATGTGATCTCACATATCTTGTAGGGATCACCCCTTGACGAAATCCACAAGCGATTCTTGAAGATCTTGACGATTCTTGCTCCTTCTCCTCTTCTTCTCTGTTTTCTCAAAACCCTAACTTGTTTTGGTAAAAGCGTAAACTGATCTAATTCTGCTTAGACCCTAACTTAATTACCAAAAACGAAATAAAACAATTGGGTAGGGAAAAGACTAAAACGCCCTTCCAAAATCCGGTTTAGACTTTCCTTATTTGAACAACCCAACTTCAAATGGACATATCTCACTCATACGAACTCGAAATCGCGCAAACTCGGCGGCGTTGGAAAGATAATTCTAAAATATTTCCTATGGTATCTGGAAGCACACCTAACTCATCCTGAGCTAGGAGTTATGGTCGTTTGAAGTTGACCAAAATCTCAAACTTAACCAATTTTCCAGATTTTTCATTCTTTCCAAAAACAACTCTTTCTAATTTTAGCTCTTTCTAGTTCGTTCAAATAGCGAGATGTTACACCTAAATTATTTCCTTTTTTGAGTTTCATACCTAAACTATTGAGAGTGTGAGTTTCATGTCGTTTGGTTTGAATACAAGTTATGTTGAGATTAGTTATATTGGAATTAGTTATACTGGGATAAGTTATACTGGGATAAGTTATGTTGGGATTAGTTATGTTGTAATTAGTTTTTATTGCTTATTTGGCTTGTCATATTCAAACTTATATTCATTGGATAATTTTTAAGAATAATTTGTTTATTTACAAAAATACCCTTTACCTCATTTAGTTTTTTTTTTTTTTTTTTACATTTTCTTTGCAAGCTTTAGTTATTCATTCTTAAAAATAAAATTTCCATGTTATTTAGCTTAAATATTTTTGTGTGTGCATTTTCATAATTGTGCCGTGTATTTTTAAAATAAATCTTTCATCTTATTTAACTTTAAAAAAAAACTTCCATCTTATTTAGCTTAACTATTTTTGTGTGTTCATTTTCATGATTGTGTCGAGTGTTTTTAAAATTAAACTTTCATCTTATTTAACTTAAAAATAAAATTTCCAACATATTTAGATTAAAAATAATTTTTTTATCTTATTTAGTTTAAAAATAAAACTTCCATCTTATTTAGCTTGAAAATAAAACTTTCATTTTAAGTTTGCTAAAGTAAGAGAAATTTTATTATTAAAGTTATCTACAGTTTAGTAATAAACTATTTAATTAAAAATATGTAATTCAGGAGTGGAGTGAACGTTTTAAGAAAAATCAAAATATAAATAAACATAAGAATTAGGCAAATAAATTCAACTTATAATATATTCATAAATAAAAATTATATTTAGAAAATATGATTCATTTAATAGAAAAATATATTATCATAAAAATAACGAATGATTAAGGTTGTAAATGCTATTATAAATGTTGTTAAAAATTATGTTAATATACATGAATATAAAAATGGTGTATAAAAAGAGTTTGAGGGGGTATTTTGGTTATTTTACATACTTTATCCCAGGATAAGTTATCCTGGGATTACTATTCCACCTCCGGTGAAGGATAACTTATCCCGGGACTAATTGTTAATCCTCGAATAAGTTATCCCAACCTTTAAAATCAAACAACAAATTAAAGGTCACTCGAAAGTTAGCCTAGAATTAACTCTTCTTATCTATTAGTTTGAGAAACACACCTCAGTGGTGTGTGTAATGCACTGTCTCTTTTATTTGAAAAAACTACATGGCATTCCACATAGACAAAATATTCCACCTTGTCAAAAATTAAATAATAAACTATTAATATTAATTAAAAATTAAAGATTAAAGTATTACTATCCCCCAAAAAATATAAATTGAATGAAAATAAAATTTAAATTATTTTTCTTACCCCACTCCACCACCTCCTCCCCTCCCCCCCACCCCCCGACAATCCCCCGTCCATTTTTTTTTTAAAAAATTCTTTTATAAATTCTTTTTAAAAAATTCATACTTCACACTCCCCCCCCCCCCAAACCACCCACGCATACCCAAAAAAAATGCATTATTTTATTTTTTTAAAATAAAAATTCTACCCATCCTATTTAACTTTTACATTTTCTCGTTTTGTGTTAGATATGTACATATATTTTTAGGAACTTTTTCCTACTTGAGTACCGAATATAACATAAATAAAAATTTTATTTTAAAAAAAGTCTTGCGGCGGTAGGTAAAAAATATTTTTCGATATGTACATATCTAACACAAAACGAGAAAAAAATTGGAAGCGGAAGGTTAGGTGGAGTAGGTAGAATTATTATTTTAAAATATAAAAAATAATATCTAAATTAGTATTTTAAAAAATAAAATAATATCGTCAATGTCGGATTTGATAAATCTAATGGGTTTGAAATCTCTGCTTACAACGATACCCATTGTCTCTGCGCATGAGAGGTGTCTTCCCTTGAGAAAAAAAATAGTGGATTCGTAGGGAATTGGTTTGAGAGTGAGAAAATCAAAGGCTAATAATTTGATTTGTGTGTTGACAAGCTATAAAACATCCATTTTAATGGAGCGTTTCTTTTTAGTAAATTTTGACTCTTCAAGGGAAGAGGAAGATAAAAAATTAGAGTTTGAGTTTTACCCTAACTCATACTCTCTGAGAGAAAGATATTTATTTTTAATTAAAACACTAATTTTGGAGTTTAAATGTAAAAATAATTAATCAATCCTAGTTTTAAGGGATATGAGTATTGATTGTATATTCAATAATATATGGTATAAAATATTAAAAGTGGTGATATATGTAATTATTTAAAAGTAGAAGTAAAATTAGTATATATGATAGTGATGTATGTCTAATAATAAAATAGTTTTTCCAAATAAAAAAGAGAATGCATTACACACACCACTGAAGTGTGTTTCTCAAACTAATAAGTGATAGTTTAGGTATGTATTTGACGAGCAAACATAACTTCAATTTCAATTTTGAAATTTTTAAATAAAATATATTTTTTAAAATTTTTCCGACCTAACATCCTGTTAAAAAATCTAAAGTAAATCTGGAGATAAAATGTTTAAAATGATCGATGTACTCCACATACTTTTTAAAGGCCATCTCTTAGAGATAAAATTAAAATTTAAGAAGTGATCGATATATTCCGCATATTTTTAAATGTGCGTTTTGTTTAGTGGTTCTTTATTGTTATTCTTGTTTTATTATTGGATTTCCCAATTTTGTGGCATGACATCTACATTAACTTTATGTTGTGCCATTTCCTTTTCGGCCATGTCCCACTTTTATCTTTTAGGACGATTTGAATTTTGAACATGTGATAAGTTAATTAATAAGATTTATCAACTTTACATACATCTTTATTCAGAATTTAATTTTTAAAATTTTTAGAATTGAATTCATAATTATCAAAGTTATATTTTTATTATATTTTTACATATAAATTGATGTTTTACGGTAAAATTATTAAATTTAGGTAAATTTGTATACCTTTTTTTTTTGTTGAGATATTCATATTTTTTTTGTTTGAGCACTTACGACTTGAATTATTTTTGTTTTATTTTTTTTGTTT
>JAJONR010008854.1:0-14908 GCA_029582245.1 Solanum etuberosum
CCCCCCCCCCCCCCCCCCCCCCCCCCCCCCCCCCCCCCCCCCCCCCCCCCCCCCCCCCCCCCCCCCCCCCCCCCCCCCCCCCCCCCCCCCCCCCCCCCCCCCCCCAGAGATTATAACAAAATAAAAAAGAATTAAAAAAAATACTTTGTTTTCTTTTTTGAACTATATATATAAACAAAAGGCGTAATACATAAATATGTCATTTAACTTGACCTCAGTTTGCATCTATGCTCTCCAACTTTTGGTGTGCACAAGTAGCCATTTAAATTTTTATGATGTTGAACAGGTAAATACATGCGTCCTACGTGGCATAATACACGTAGGATACCGCGTCGGGCATGATTTTACATGTATGACGCCAAGTAGGACATGTGTATCTACTTGTTCAACTCTATACAAGTTTAAGTGCCTACTTGAGCACACCCAAAGTTGGAAGGCATAAATACCAAATAAAGCTAAGTTAAAGGGCACATTTATACATTATGCCTAAACAAAATGGTGATTCCTTAGGCAACATTTCGAACTTTCTTGCTTATGAGAAGATAAAAATGTCACCTTTGAGCTGTATAATTCTTAAAAATTAGAAGAATTCAAAAGATATTTCCTTTCAAGATAACCTTTTAATATTTATATTCCTATAAGATTATGTTTTTCCGAAAGAAATATCTTTGTGAATGATCTTAGTAAGATTGAAGATAAAAAATAAGAAGTACTCCTAATATCATTAGTTATAGTGAGGAACACACAAACGTCGATGAGTTTAAAATATTTGTTTTGATTAAGTTCAGGTGTTTAGATAAAACATCACAATGTGCATGGACCGGAATGTCAAATCTGAACAAGTACAAGAATTTTTTGGCCATTGCGTCTTTGTAAAATGTAGATATGTTGGAATAATAATTTAAAATTGGAGTAGGAATTCTAAGTTGTTTAGAATTTATTTTTTCGTACTTATTTAATTAATATCTCGTTAGGATTTGTTTGTCCTATTTGATATAGGAATAAGTTTTCTAGTCCTAGTTTAATTTGGTTTCATACTTTTATAAATAAGGATGTTGCTAGTTATTTCAATAAACATAAACATACGGAATAGATAGAACTTGAAGTAAGATTCAAGAAATTTTGAGTTAGATTCAAGAACTTTTGAGTTTAAAAATAAAATACGATTATTCAAATTGGTATCAGAGCTTCTACGATCCTGGTAGAGAATAAAGAGTTTTCACTGCCGGCGGGCGGCTATGACCCATAAAGGCCGCCCAGTAAAATTCCTTGACGTAATTACTCGACATTTAGATAATTAAGTGTAACATCCTGAAAATTTCTAAGTTAAGACTCGAATAATTCTGTAACACGCCAGAAAAAATAATTTGAGCTAAGACTTGAACCATCCTTCGTAGAGAGTAAGTTATTAGAAAGGAATTTAAATTTTTCCTAAGTGTTAAGGTCACTATATGTAGCACCTTGTGTTCCAAAAAGAACTAGAGAGAATTCATTGAAGTCATTCCTAAGTTCTTCTAAGTTTTGAGTCAACTTCAAACGACCATAACTTTTAGTAAAAGATGAGTTAGGTGGCTCATAAGGTATTAAATGAAAGGTCTTTGAATTATCTTTCCAAGGCCACCGAGTTTGCTAAGTTTCAAGGTCGGATGAGTGAGATATGCCCTTTTGAAGTCAGGATGTCCAATTAAGGAAAGTTACCCGAAAATAGTAAGGGGTATTTTGGTCTTTTCCTTACCCAATCAGATTTAATTCATTTTTAGTAAGGTTTTAAGGTTCTAATCCGATTAGGTTCAGTTTTATAATCCTAATATATGCCTAGGGTTTTAGTTGACAGTTCAAGAAGAGAAAAGAAGAGAAAAGAGGAGAAAAGAGGAAAGGATCAAGGCGTTCGTCAAGGTTCTTAAGTTTTGTTGTGGATTTTCACCATGGGTTTGATCCCTAAGAGGTATGTAAGTTTCCATAGTGTTGGGTTCTTTCACCCACACGCCAATCATGTTATTTTCAGCGTAATTTCATTCTCAAAAATTATAGGATTTGAGTTCTTGATAAGTGTTCTTGAAGTTCATTCTAAATATTATTTTGTTGGGATTTGATGAATTCTTGAGATGAAAGTTAGTGATTTGAGTGTTGTTTTGAGTAAATTAATGTGTACTTAGGTTGAGTAATTGAATATAATGAAAATTTGAGAAAATAATTCGATTAGAAGCGATTTAGGGTCAGAAAATGAGAGACAAAATTCGTCAAAATTCTGCCTGGGGAGGGGGCTGGGGCGGCGCGCATCAGATGCGCCAGAGGGGCTGGGGCGGAGCGCCCTAGATGCGCCATAGGGGCTGGGGCGGCACCCCAGTAGTGCGCCACAATCATGTTCCTGAAGGTTTGGGGCTGGTGCCCCGCGCCAGGAATGCGCCAGGGTCGCCTGCCCCCACTCCTGTTCCATCGGTTGTCCCGTTTGAGTTCCGTTGAAGTGTATCTTCACCCTTTTGATTCTAAACACTCTAAACTACTTATAAAAATCTATAAATCATTCCTAACATGAATCGTAACCTTCAATTCATAATTCAAATTCAAGGTATTCAAAGTAGAGTTAATAGTTAAGTCTGGAGAGTACTTCCGAACATTTTGAGAAAGTCCCTTTGAGTCTTTTTGAGGAGGATTATTCAAATTCAAATAAATTGTTTCAAGACTCGATCAAGTGAGTATAAGAATGATGAGAATGTATTCATGAGTCTACTTTATCATCACTAGATCCTTCATATCATAAACCATAACTCTTGAATTCATAATTCACATTCAAGGGAGAGTTAAAAGTAGAGTTCAAGAAAGTCTTTGAGTTCAATTGTGGATCCTTTGAGATCAACTATCGATTTGAGATGAGTTTTGAGGAAGCAAGTATGAGAATGAGAAGAGTCGTATACACGAGTTCCATATTGCTATGTAGACCTTTGAGTCGAGTCGTTCATGCCCATAAATTCCGCATGGACTTCATAAATTGAGTATCTTTGAGAGGAGTAGTATCTTCAAGTTCTAAGTCTTGAGTATTGAGTTCCTAATTCCTTTTGATATTTTATTCCTAATCATGGGACTATTACATATTACCCATGAAGTCCTTCAGTTGAGTTGTTCATGCCCATAATTTCGCATGAACCCTGTGAATTGAACATTCTTGAAACGAGTATTACTATTAAAGTTCTTGAGTTCTGAGTTGTTGAGTCTCGAGTATTGAGTTCTAGTTATGCTTATTGAAAACTTTGAATTGAGTCGTTCACGTCCATAATTCGACATGAACTTTATTCTGAGAAGTCTTTTACAATTTTTTATAAAATTGTTTTAAGACTTGAGCCCTTGAGTTGAGAAAGAGTAGAGTCGAGTTCATTTTCTTTAAAATGATATATGAGAACTAAGAGTAAATGTTTTCACATTTAAAAGAGAAGGAAACTGAGATTTCCCAAAGAGTTTTGACCAGTTTGAGTAACATTTCTTTTTAGAGAAAGATTTTGAGTAATAATCTCAAACCACAGAAAGAGTTATGTTTTTAAACATATGAGCTACTTATGTTTCAGGAGTAGTATTGAGCACCGATATGGGGACGAGTTTGAGTTCAGATAATTCAAAGTCTCCATAAATCGTGTTGCCATGGGTAAAAAAGGGTCATACTTTTTAGATGATTCCTTAATGCTTTTAGCATAGACTAGTGGATCCATTTAGTGAGTTAGGTTCTATACCCCCGACAAGGTATAGGACGGCTCTGGCAGCGTGAGGCATGAAGATGTATCATCACATAGCTCATAGTGATGGTTGTCGGTTAGAGAAACTTCCACATAGATATTTTGTATTCTTATATACACAGAGTTTACTTTGTATTTTCATATACAAGAAGATTTTATCTTGTATCCTTGCATACAAACTGAGTTACTGTTGCATTTTTCAATACATTGATTTGTTTCTGACTGTTTTAAAAGCTTTCCATATATTGCATTGGTATTGTTGCTTTATATTGAGTTGAATAGCTAGAGTTGAGTATCCAGAGTTGAGTATCTAGAGTTGAGTATCCAGAGTTGAGTACCCAGAATCGAGTATCTTATTATTGAGTTGAGCCTTATTTCACTGAGTTGAATATCTTATCATTGAGTTGAGCCCTATTTTCTCTGAGTTGAATTGAACTATGTTTCTTTGAGTTAAGTTAAGTTGAGTTAAGTTAGTTGAGAAGAGGTAAGTATGTTTCTATTCCATCAGTTCAAGCTTATGTTTATGCTTTAGAATTCCCCTTACATGCTCGTACATTCCATGTACTGAGCCATTTGGCCTGCTTCGTTTCATGATGAAGATACAGGTACTCATGATCATCAAGAGGCGCTTCGTTGATACCACATGCAGGTCGAGTTAGCTATGGTGAGCCTCCTTGCTTCCGGAGGGTTCCACTTGTAATTTCATTTATATCAGTTGTTAGGATGTCATGGGTCTTGTCCCGACTTCCATCTTTGTCAGTTAGAGGCTTCATAGATAGACAATAGAGTTTCAGAAGTCTGTTGATTATTTTTTAAAATGTTTTAAAGACATAAGTTTCTTATTTTATCGCGAGTTCAATCTATTATTTTTATTCAGTTGTTTTAAGCTTCTTTATGCTTGAGTTAGTCTTCCGCCTGTAGTCAGCCAGGATGAGGGTTCGCTTGGGGACCAGCAATGGTTCTAAAAAAAATGCACATATATTCATATGAATCATGCGTTTGAGCTAAAAACGAGTTGTACTCTCTCCTCTAAGCCATGTTTCAGCTGAGATCCTTATGGGAAAGTATGTTTAGAGCTTGGGTAGTATTTTCACCCGAAAAGGTAGCATGAGTTACGAGATCATGAGCTGTAGTAGTGACAGTGCCCAAAGTTAGAGGAAAGTAATCAGAGGTATAGAGATCTATGAAAGGGACATAGTGATGGGGCAGATTATGTTATTATACATGCACCCATTAAGTTGTTGATGAGGAGTTTTCCCTTATGGGTAGACTAAGAAGTGATGAGTTGTGAAGATTCCATCATAGGAGGTAGAGTGTGTTTTAGCTAGAAAGAAGCTTGTGATGAAGTGTCATTGTGTAGGTAATGACCAAGTGTAACTGTCGAATAGAAGAGCAAAAGTATTCATAAAGTGATAGATCTAAGCTAGGCTTATGATTTCTTTGACAGGGTGATGATGTTCAGAAGGTTATAGAACTAATCAAGTAATGAGGTATAGCATAGTAGGTGAGCAATCGTATCAATATTCGGGTTTTGTAACGAACATTAAGCTTGAATTTGAGATGAGTGTCATGATCCAAAGAATGGTAACATGAGGGTAATGATGTTAGTCTTGAGATTTGATCTGGTAAACTTAACATAAGAGTAGGTGGGAAATTGAAATGTTTGATGCAATGAATATGAGTAGTACCAGTGAGAGATCCTAACATTTAGATAAGGGCAGTGAAGTGTGGCTAAGTCACAAGAGTAACAAGAACATTACGAGGTGTACCCAGAGGGTATGTAATCAGAAGAGGATAACAGAAACACCTTAGAAAGAAGTATTAGTACCTGCTTATTGAGAGTTCGGTAGTCATGAGATAAACTTCTCCCGAGTGTTAGAGTAAAAGAAGATGTAGACCAGTTAGAGATGATGGAATAGGTCCATAGCTTTCAAGTGTCATCTTTAGACCTAAAGGGGAGATGACAAGATGAGAAATCAAGTCAAGTGTTGAGAATTTCTTAAGGAGATGGTTAGAAGTAGTCCATGGGGTTGTTAGAGTACTAAGATTGAATGTGGCATTGTTAAACATTAGGTGGTTCTTGATATGAGCCCAAGGTTGATAAAATGTGGTGGTAGAGAGTAGTATTCTTAGGATCAGATTCCCTATCGAGGTTTAGAACCCGAACCTTAGGATTTTGGGTTAAGCTTGAATATAATAAGAGCATACCATTAGACTTAGACCTTAGTAAGAGTAACCCATTCCATACCCAGTCCAGTTGTCATTCGAGGACGAATGATCCCAAGGGGGAGATATTGTAACACCCCAGAAAAAAATATATTGAGCTAAGACTTGAACCATCCTTCGTAGTGAGTAAGTTTTTAGAAAGGAATTTAAATTTTTCCTAAGTGTTAAGGTCACTAGATGTAGCACATTGTGTTTCAAAAAGAACTAGAGAGAATTCATTGAAGTCATTCCTAAGTTCTTCTAAGTTTTGGGTCAACTTCAAACAACCATAACTTTCAGTACAAGATGAGTTAGGTGGCCCATAAGATATCAAATGAAAGGTCTATGAATTATCTTTCCAAGGCCACCAAGTTTGCTAAGTTTTAAGGTCGGATGAGTGAGATATTCCCTTTTGAAGTCAGGATGTCCAATTAAGAAAATTTACCCGAAAATCGTAAGGGGTATTTTGGTCTTTTCCTTAACCAATCAGATTTAATTTATTTTTAGTAAGGTTTTAAGGGACTAATCCGATTAGGTTCATTTTTATAATCCTAATATACGCCTAGGGTTTTAGCTGAGAGTTCAAGAAGAGAAAAAAAAGAAAAGAGGAGAAAAGAGGAAAGGATCAAGGCGTTCGTCGAGGTTCTTGAGTTTTGTTGCGGATTTTCACCATGGGTTTGATCCCTAAGAGGTATGTAAGTTTCCATAGTGTTGGATTCGTTCACCCACACGCCAATCACGTTATTTTCAGTGTAATTTCATTCTCAAAAGTTGAAGGATTTGAGTTCTTGATAAGTGATCTTGAAGTTCATTCTAAATCTTGTTTTGTTGGGGTTTGATGAATTCTTGAGATGAAAGTTAGTGAATTTGAGTGTTGTTTTGAGTAAATTAGTGTGTACTTAGGTTGAGTAATTGAATCGAAGGAGAACTTGAGAAAATAATTCGATTAGAAGCGATTTAGGGTCAGAAAACGAGAGACGAAATTCGTTGAAATTCTGCCTGGTGAGGGGCTGGGGCGGCGCCCCAGCAGTGCGCCACAATCATGTTCAGGAATGCGCCAGGGTCTCCTGCCCTGACTCTTTTTCCATCGGTTGTCCCGTTTGAGTTCTTTTGAAGTGTATCTTCACCCCTTTTGATTCTAAACACTCTAAACTACTTCTAAACATCTAGAAATCATTCATAACATGAATCATAACCTTGAATTAATAATTTAAATTCAAGGTATTCAAGGTAGAGTAAAAGTTAAGTCTGGAGAGTTCTTCCAAACATTTTGAGAAAGTCCCTTTGAGTCTTTTTGAGGAGTATTCTACAAATTCAAATAACTTGTTTCAAGACTCAATAAATTGAGTATAAGAATGAGGAGAATGCATTCATGAGTCTACTTTATCATCACTAGATCCTTCATATCATGAACCATAACTGTTGATTTCATAATTCACATTCAAGGGAGAGTTAAGAGTAGAGTTTAAGAAAGTCTTTGAGTTCAATTGTGGATACTTTGAGATCAACTATTCATCTGAGATGAGTTTTGAGGAAGTAAGTATGAGAATGAGAAGAGTCGTATACACGAGTTCCATATTGTTATGTAGACCCTTGAGTCGAGTCGTTCAAGACCATAAATTTTGCATAAACTCCATAAATTGATTATCTTTGAGAGGAGTAGTATCTTCAGGTTCTAAGTCTTGAGTATTGAGTTCCTAATCCCCTTTGATAGTTTATTCCTAATCATGGGACTATTACATATTACCCATGAAGTCCTTGAGTTGAGTTGTTCATGCCCATAATTCCGCATGAACCTTCTGAGTCGAGCATTCTTGAAACGAGTATTACCATTAAAGTTCTTGAGTTCTGAGTTGTTGAGTCTCAAGTATTGATTTCTAGTTATGGTTATTGAAAACCTTGAATTGAGTCGTTCACATACATAATTCAGTATGAACTTTATTTTGAGAAGTCTTTTACAGGTTTTTCTAAAATTGTTTTAAGACTTGAGCCCTTGAGTTGAGAAAGAGTAGAGTCGAGTTCATTTTCTTTAAAATGATATATGCGAACTAAGTATTCCAAAGAGTAAATGTTTTGCACTTTTAAAAGAGAAGGAAAGTGGGATTTCCAAAAATGTTTTGAGTAGTTTGAGTAACATCTCTTTTTAGAGAAAGATTTTGAGTAATAATGTCAAACCACAAAGAGTTATGTTTTTAAACATATGAGCTAGTTACGTTTTGGGAGTAGTATTGAGCACCGATATGGGGACGAGTTTGAGTTCAGATAATTCAAAGTCTCCATAAATCGTGTGGCCAGCATGGGTAGAAAAGGGTCATACTCTTTAGATGATTCCTTCATGTTTTTAGCATAGACTAGTGGATCCACTTAGTGAGTTAGGTTTTATACCCCCGATAAGGAATAAGACGGCTCTGGTAGCGTGAGGCAAGACGTTGTATCATCACATAGCTCATATTGATGGTTGTCTGTTAGAGAAACTCCCATAGAGATATTTTGTATTCTTATATACACAGAGTTTACTTTTTATTTTCATATACAAGAAGATTTTATCTTGTATCCTTGCATACAAACTGAGTTACTATTGAATTTTTCAATACATTGATTTGCTTTCCACTGTTTTAAAAGCTTTCCATATATTGCATCTGTATTATTGCTTTATATTGAGTTGAGTATCTAGAGTTGAATAACCAGAGTTGAGTATCCAGAGTTGAGTACCCAGAGTCGAGTATCTTATTATTGAGTCGAGCCTTATTTCACTTAGTTGAATATCTTATCATTGAGTTGAGCCCTATTTTCTCTGAGTTGAAATGAACTATGTTTCTTTGAGTTGAGTTGAGTGAGTTGAGAAGAGGAAAGTATGTTTCTATTCCATCAGTTCAAGTTTATGTTTATGCTTTAGAATTCCCCTTACATGCTCGTACATTCCATGTACTGAGCCATTTGGCCTGCATCATTTCATGATGAAGATACAGGACATCAACAGGCGCTTCGTTAATACCACATGCAGTTCAAGTTAGCTATGGTGAGCGTATTTGCTTCCGGAGGGTTCCCCTTGTACTTTCACTTATATCAGTTGTTAGGATGTCGTGGGTCTTGTCCCAACTTCCATCTTTGTCAGTTAGAGGCTTCAGAGATACACAATAGAGCTTCAGAAGTTTGTTCATTATTTTGTTAAATGTTTTAAAGACATAAATTGTCTATTTTATGGTGAATTGAATATATTATTTTTATTCAGTTTTTTTAAGCTTCTGTATGCTTGAGTTAGTCTTCCGCTTGTAGTCAGCTAGGATAATGGTTCTCTTGGGGACCAGCAATGGTTCTCGAGTGCTGGCTACGTCCAGGGTGTAGGCTCGGGTCATGACACATTCTTCATTTGTGAATAAGATTGTACCGAGTGATTCCTAATTTTCTTGTTGTTAAGGTCACTAGATGTAACAGCTCAGATTTTAAAAAGAACTAAAGGGAAATTCGTTCAAGTCACCCATCAGTTTTGAGTTTTGGGTCAACATCAATCTACCATATCTTTTAGAACATAAAGATTTAGGTGGCCCATGACCTATCAAATTGAAGGTCTTTGAGTTCTCTTTTCAATGCCACCATGTTTACTAAATTTTGAGCTATGAGTAAAATGTTATACCCATTTGAGTGAAGCCTCTCCATTTAAGGATTTCCATTCGTTTTAGAAAAGGGTATTTAGGTCTTTTCCTTTTCCACACTTGTCTTAGCACGTTTTTCCTCACCTAATAAAGGGTTTAATCAGATTTTAAAATACCCATTCACGTTAAAAACACATAGATTTTTAAAGTGAAGTTTCAAGAAGAGGAAAAGAGGGTTTTCAAGCGTTCATTCAAGAGTTAAGGAAATTCGCCAAGAACAATCGTTCTTTCCAGGTACGTGAGCTTTCCCATAGTGATGGAATTTTTTGTCCTAATGCCACTCATGTAGTTCTTCCATATATTCATCCAGGAAATCATTTATGTAAAGACTCTTGAGTAGTTCTTGAGTTTTAGCCCCATTCTTTAATAATTGAGGTTTTGAGTTCTTAAGATGAGGGTCTTACGAATGAGTGGTGTTTCTTGATAGATTTTGAGTAAGATCTTGATAATTTTGTGTTTGGTTTATGAATCATAGAGAGTTTGGAAGAAACAATTCGATTCTAGATGAGTTAGGACCCGAAATTGAACACTAAAATTTGTTAAATTTCTGGGTCCGGGCTGGGGAAATGCACCCTATAGCGCCAGGAGGGCTAGCGCGATGCGCCATTGATTCTTGAGAGGTCCTACATATCCTAATCATTAATCCTTGAGAGGTCCTACATATCCTAATCACATCTCTTAATTTACACATTGAATTAAAGTAAGGTTAAGAGGAAAGTTCAAGAGGTCCTTTTTAAGTCATGTTGAGAAGTCTTTTGCAATTAACTATAGACTTGAATAAAGTCTTGAGTAAATGAGTATAAGGATGAGAAGAGTTGTATTCATGAGTTTACATTGTTATTGAGATCCTTGGAGTTGAGTCGTTCATACCCATAATTCTGCATGAACCCTATGAAGTGAGTATTTTTGAGATGAGTAGTATCGTTGAGTTCTTGAGTTCTGAGTACTGAGTTTCCATATTGTTATTGAGATCCTCGAGTTGAGTCGTTCATGTCTATAATTCCGTATGAACCCTATGAATTGAGTTATAAATCTTGAGAAGTTGTTTAAAGCCAACACCAGAGTTTAAAACTGAGTTTTTAGGGAGTAAAGATGAGTTTTGAGAAAGAGTTTTGAAAAGATGATTAGTATGACAGTCGAGTATGTCATCAATGTTTAAGCAGTACGGTATCTAGATATGCCATCAACGTTTATGCAGTATGACTTTCCGAGTCATTAATGATCATATCACAATATGATTATGATATATTTTTTAGAAGAATCACCCTATGTTAAGTACTTTGTGATTTTGAGCTAGGTTTGAATATAGTAAGAGCATACAGTTAGGCTCAAACCTGGTATGAGTAGTCTAATACCCTTGTGGAAATTATGAGTTGCAGCCAATGAGATGTAGTAATAAGAAAGAAGAGCATAGTTGAGAAGTGTTTCTGAGCTTGAAAGCTACCAGCCATATCAGTCAAGGCATATTTTTCTATTCTTACATCATACCCAAATACCTTTGTTTTAGGTAAACATAGATTCAAATAGAGAGTGACTATGTTCAAACACATATCATTCAAAGGCTGATGTGCCATAGATAGTTCCAAAATCTTAGTAGGAATTAGTTCCGCCTATGTTAGTTGGCAAGTTCATAAGTCAGAAAGATAGTAAGTGTAACCCCTTTCCATTCTCAATCCAGCCGTCATTCGAGGAAGAATGATCCCAAGAGGGAGATATTGTAACATCCTGAAAATTTCTAAGTTAAGACTCAAACCATTTTTCATTTGTGAATAAGATTGTATCGAGTAATTCTAAATTTTCTTGGTGTTAAGCTAGATGTAACACCTTGGATTTCAAAAAGAACTAAAGGGAAATTCTTTCAAGTCACCCATCAATTCTGAGTTTTGGGTCAGCTTCAATCGACCATATCATTTAGCACATAAAAATTTAGGTGGCCCATGACCTATCAAATCGAAGGTCTCTGAGTCCTCTTTTTAACGCTACCAAGTTTGCTAAATTTCAAGCTCCGAGTAAAAAGTTCTGCCCATTTGAGTGAAGCCTCTCCATTTAAGGCTTTCCATTCATTTTAGGAAAGGGTATTTTGGTATTTTCCTTCTCCCCACTTGTCTTGGCACGTTTTTCCTGACCCAATTAAGGGTTTAATCAGATTCTGAAATACCCATTTACGATCAAAACACTTAGGATTTTTAGAGCAAAGTTTCAAGAAGAGCAAAAGAAGGTTTTCAAGCTTTCATTCAAGAGATGAGGAAATTCGCCAAGAACAATCGTTCTATCCAGGTATGTGAGGTTTCCCATAGTGATGGAATTTTTCATCCTCACGCAACTCATTTAGTTCTTCCATAAATTCATCCATGAAATCGTTTATGTAAAGATTCTTGAGTAGTTCTTAAGTTTTAGCCCCATTCTTTAACAATGGAGGTTTTGAGTTCTTGAGGTGAGGTTCTTGCGAATGAGTAGTGTTTCTTGATAGATTTTGAGTATGATCTTCATAATTTCATGTTGGGTTTATGAATCAAAGAGAGTTTGGAAGAAATTAATCGATTCTAGATGAGTTAGAACCCGAAATTGAACACTAAAATTCATCAAACTTCTGGGTCCGAACTGGGGTAATGCGCCCACATAGCGCCAAGAGGGTTGGGGCAATGCACCCCCATAGCGCCAGGAGGGCTGGGGCAATGCACCCCAATAGCGCCAGGAGTGCCCCCCAAAGTACTCCCAGTACTTTTGGGGCTGGCGCAAGGCGCCACTGATGCGCCAGGGTCACCTGCCCCTTTTTTTTCTCCGTTATTCATCCCGTATGTGTTCCTTTGAATCGTGTCTTCATTCTCTTCTTAATATTAACTCTTAAAGTCTTTATTAATTCTTGAGAGTTCCTACATATCCTAATCACATCTATTAATTTATGCTTTGAATTAAAGTAAGGTTAAGAGGAAAGTTCAAGAGGTCCTTTTTAAGTCATGATGAGAAGTCTTTTGCAATTAACTATAGACTTGAATAAAGTCTTGAGTAAATGAGTATAAGGATGAGAAGAGTTGTATTCATGATTCTACATTGTTATTGAGATCCTTGAAGTTGAGTCGCTCATGCCCATAATTCTGCAACCCTATGGAGTGAGTATTCTTTAGATGAGTAGTATCGTGAAGTTCTTGAGTTCTGAGTACTGAGTTTCTATATTGTTATTGAGATCCTTGAGTTTAGTCATTCATGTCCATAATTCCGCATGAACCCTATGAATTGAGTTATAAATCATGAGAAGCTTTTTAAAGCCAACACCTGAGTTTTAAACTGAGTTTTGAGAAAGAGTTTTTAAAACATGATTAGTATGACAGTCGAATATGCCATCAATGTTTAAGCAATATGGTATCTAGATATGCCATTAATGTTTATGCAGTATGACTTCCCTAGTCATCCATGATCATATCACAACATGATTTTGATATATTTTTGAGAAAGAGTTTTCGAACATGAATTGAGTAAGAGTATAAGGGAACTAAGTATTCCCAAAGGTATCAGTTTTTACATTGATAAAAGAGAAATTTTGATTTCTAAATGAGTTAATGAGTTTAGAGATATTTCATAGCAGTTACCTATTTTAAGAGGATAGTTTGAACAATTATCTCAAAGCAGAGGAAGAGTATGTTTTTAAACATTGAGCATGAGTATATATATTATTGGGAGTAGTATTGAGCACCGATATAGGGATGAGTTCAGACAACTCACATTCCTCATAAACCATGTATGCCAACATGGGTACATGATCATACTTTTTAGATGAATCCTAAGTGCCTTCGGGCAGAGCTTAGTGGATCCACTTAGTTGAGGTGTTCTATACTCCGGCAAGGTATAAGACAGTTCTGGCAGCGTGGACGATATGTTGTATCACCATGTAGCTCATAGTGATGGTTTTCGGTTAGAAAAGCTTTCAAATAAGAGTAAAGAGTATTTTGTTGTATTTTTATACAGTATTGAGTTTTATCTCCTATTTTATAATGTTTTAAATATTGCATCTGTAATACCCCAGAAAACTTTTGAGCTAAGATTCTAACCATTCTTCGTTGTGAGTAAGATTTTACCAAGGAATTTAAAATTTCTTAAGTGTTAAGGTCACTAGATATAGCACCTGGAGTTCCAAAAAGAACCAAAGAGAATTCATTCAAGTCATTCGTAAGTTCTTTTAAGTTTTGGGTCAACTTCAAACGACAATAACTTTCAGTATATGATGAGTAAGGTGACCCATAAGTCAAATGAAAGGTCTTGGAATCCTCGTTCCAACGCCACTGAGTTTGCTAAGTTTTGAGTTCGGATGAGGGAGATATGCCCATTTGAAGTTAGTCTGTCCAGTTAAGGAAAGTTACTCAAATTAGTGAGGGGTATTTTGGTCTTTTCCTTACCCAATCAGATTAAAATAATTTTTAGTAATATTTTGGTGTCAAATCTGATTTGGGTAAGTTTTACAAATCCTAATTACGCTTAGGGTTTTAGAAGAGAGTTCAAGAAGAGAAAAAACGAGAAAAGGAAGAACGATCGACCTTTCTGGCGAGTCGAGGCTCTGTTTCGCCAAGGATTCGATCCTAAGAGGTATGTAAGTTTTCATAGTGTTGGGTTCGTTCACCCACACGCCAATCATGAGTTTTCTTTGCGAATCTATCCATAAATATTGAGGAATTTAAGTTCTTGATAAGTGTTCTTGAAGTGTTGCTTTCGTTCTTGAATTAGGATGGGTTTGAGGGGTATTTTGGTCTTTTCCTTACCCAATCAGATTAAAATAATTTTTAGTAATATTTTGGGGTCAAATCTGATTTGGGTAAGTTTTACAAATCCTAATTACGCTTAGGGTTTTAGAAGAGAGTTCAAGAAGAGAAAAAAGGAGAAAAGGAAGAACGATCGACCTTTCTGGCGAGTCGAGGCTCTGTTTCGCCAAGGATTCGATCCTAAGAGGTATGTAAGTTTTCATAGTGTTGGGTTCGTTCACCCACACGCCAATCATGAGTTTTCTTTGCGAATCTATCCATAAATATTGAGGAATTTAAGTTCTTGATAAGTGTTCTTGAAGTGTTGCTTTCGTTCTTGAATTAGGATGGGTTTGAGGGGTATTTTGGTCTTTTCCTTACCCAATCAGATTAAAATAATTTTTAGTAATATTTTGGGGTCAAATCTGATTTGGGTAAGTTTTACAAATCCTAATTACGCTTAGGGTTTTAGAAGAGAGTTCAAGAAGAGAAAAAAGGAGAAAAGGAAGAACGATCGACCTTTCTGGCGAGTCGAGGCTCTGTTTCGCCAAGGATTCGATCCTAAGAGGTATGTAAGTTTTCATAGTGTTGGGTT
>JAJONR010008855.1:0-17201 GCA_029582245.1 Solanum etuberosum
AATTAAAAAGACTTAACAAACTAAAAATAGAAACCTATTCAAAAGCTTTTACATAAAATGATAAACCAAGAATATCTAGAACAATGGATAGAAATAAAAAAGGAAGTAGACAAGCTACAAGACTTGTTAAAACTAGACCTAAACTTATACTTAAGTACCCAAGATATTAAACATCTAAGAACCATGAACAACGACATAAGTGAAATAATCCGCAAAACCACTATAGAACAAGAACTATATCATAAGACTTTTAGACAAATATGATAATAAAATTAAATATGCTAATCGAAGCTATAATTCGACCAACATCTTGTAAAGCTAAATTTTAAGAAAAGTTTTGAAACTTTGAAATCGGATAACCTGTCTAGTAGTACTTCCATTGTTTTGATGCCTGCTTAATTCATTAGGAGCATATTTCCACATGACTTGTCTCATCCATCATAATTCTTAAACTAGCATTTCTTGATTTCTTTTCATCAAAATCATTTCTTCATCCTGCTTTTTTCTCAACTCCTTCAACTCATTTATCTCTTGTTCTAACTTTTTTGCAGCCTCATTACAAAAACCATGATCAGGTTAAGATGATGTGATTGTGTTTTCCAGGGTAATAATTCAAGTGTTGTGCAGCTATAGCACGTTGCGACTTTATGATCTCTTACACATGTTAGTTTTTAACATGGTTTGTTGAGTAGGTTGATATGAATGAATGTTGAAGTTGAATCTATGTTACAGATGGGTAGCTATTTCACGAAGTCAATATTTGATGAGCACATTCAAGTTTGTCTTCTTGGTTGGGCTTCAAAAGTGAAAATGAAGAGGGGGCTACAGATGCCAGAAGTTCAACTAAGGGTTCTACAATAGGATTACAAGAATCAACCAAAAGGAAACCCCCACTTAATTTGGAACACAATTATAATTAACTAGTCCCATCGTAATTAAAACCTTATTAAATTTATAAAATATAGTAGGACTGGCTTATCATCCACAGTCATTAATAAGATCTTTTTCCAATTTTTCCTATCACAAACGTCATCAAGACTCAATCGAACTCACTAATTCCAACTACCAGCACCAAATTCATGGAAAATAAATTTACTTCCCAAATGTATACAAACACAGATCTTAGAGAGCAATGGACTGCTATTTTCTTTCATGGTGTCTGATAGTAAGGTCTTATCACACTAATTTGCAAGCTTTTTAGGTTTTAATAGAGTTGTAAGCCTCAGGTAAAAGGGTGAAAGTCACTAAGGATTTGCAGTAAATGCTACTCATTTGGTTTATGCCTTTATGGCAGACGAGATGGAAGCTTGAAACCATAGAAACAACCTGGAAGTTAGTAGTAATGGAAGAAAACTTACCTGGGAGGAAACTAGAGACTTTCAAACTATGAAAACAAATTCAAGAATTTCTTTCAGGAATTATTGAAACACAGTTTTTGAAGACTTAGAGTTGGTGTTTTGTACCACCTACATTCCCAGTCTCAAGATAATTTTTTTTTGTAATGAACTACTAGTTGCTTTCTAATTCATCCTATACGGAGGAGACACAAAACTAGAATCTACCTGCAGATGTTGTACCCCAGCTTGGTTTTGAGGTTGAAATGTGTCTTTAGTATGCCTCTTATAATGCTCTATTAACTCCTGCATGTTGCGTAATTCTCCCTGTTACTGTTTGTCCCTTACTTTTGAACAATAGTCATACACAAAATATCCATGTAAGCAACAACATAATTTGTAAAAGAAAACCATAATATAGACAACAATTTCATATAACATTGCACAAACTACTGCATTAGATACCAAACAAATTAAAATACAACAAATAAAAATATAAAGAAAAATCTAATACAAGTAGAGCTTAGCACAACACACAATGCACATAATACAACTCTCTTAGCAAACTACAACACACTACAATCCTCATATATCACAATTTCATTACTCATACACAAAACAATCATTATCATCCAATCACATTCAAGACAAAAGAATCAGAGTGCATCAGCATACCTTGAGGTAGTGACGAGGGTTAGAAATTGATGTCGGACAAAGGAGACGAAGATGGAAACTATGAATTCGAAGACAAAGAAGATGAAGCTTCAGATCAATTTTGTGAATCTTAGAGCTATCGCTTCCGATGGGAATGGAGAAAGAGAGATCGAGCATTTCAGAATTTGGGAATTTTGGGGAGGAAAAAGTATTTATCTTATTGAATGAAATGGTATTTAGCTTTTTTATTAGATATTTTAAGTAATTGTCGTTAAAGAGTTTACTTTTGCCGGCTAAAGGTCAATTGCGCCTAAATAATAAGATTTAAAACATATTTAGCGGTAATTATATTATTTCCATTAAATAATTGCCGCAAAAAGAAATTTTTGTGGTAGTGTTTGAATTAAAGTAGAGTATGGTGCAACTATTGCACACTAATGGGCAGTTTACTGGATTATCTCATGAGGACCCACAAGTGCACATTTAGAACTTCCTAGAAATCAATGACACGTTGATACGCTAAAATTACACCTCCCTAAAGAAGTATAATTGATCGTTGTCAAATAAAGAACCCAACTTGTAGGTTGGGGTCGATCCCACGAGGAATATGGTTCAGACTTAAACTTAACTCACTATTATATCCATTTAGTCAAACTATTTCCGAAAACAAGTAATTAAAGACCCCCCCCCGGGTGTGTAAACAAGTAAATGATTGTTGATCAAGTAACAAGTGAGCAGGATTCAAACTTTTGATTATCAATATGAGAGAGAAACTAGGGCATATGTGTTCCCTATAAGCTCTTAACGTGGTAATCCTAATAATAGTAATCCTTTCCTAGTGTTTTATATACAAAGTTGGTAAGATAGGTATCCCTAAGTGATTGGTCCTCCAAATAGGGAATTTCACTATGCACCTTGGTCCGGCTATGAGTGTATACTTAACTAACCCTTACCTTTACCTCAAATTAGTCACATCAATGTATGGCTTAGTTTTCACCCTCGCACCAATTGATATTAGACTATTAGATAGCATCCACTAAATTTCTGTTGCTAATTCTTTTCTGATTAACTACCTCCTTGGTTCGACAAGTAGCAACAAGGCGAGTTCTAACGCATGCACTCATTAAAAAGACTTCTAAGCGAAAGAATTACCAATACATGCATAAACACTATTTAAGAATTACTTACTTATTATTCATACGTTGTTAATTGTTCATGGTTCCCACAACCCTAGTTGTGAATTTAGCTACTCATGCTTGAAAGAACACAATTCATGTTTTGATAAAGAGAATTTATGAACTTACAATTAGAGTAGAAGAAACTCGAAATCTCCAATTGAATTGCAAAGTTAAAATCTTGTAAAACGAAATTAGGAAATCTAATTGCTAAAGTTGCAAGTTAATTTCACAAAATACCAAGAACTAAAAGTAAACTATATTGTCTAAGCCCCAAAAACGAGGTTTACATACCATATATATAGAAAAACATGTCCTAAAAAAAAGGAAACGAAATAAGGAAATAAACTTCTGGGACGCGTCTTCATTCGAAAACTTCGACCTACGGACCATGGGTCGACCTACGGTCTGTTGGTCCCTTCTGTAACTCCATGCTTAGACTCTTTTTCATCAGGTATTGGAACTTCAACCAGAATCAATCGACGAATGTGCAGGACGGCCCGTAGGTCGACCTACGGTTCGTCAGTTGCATCTGTGGTTCCACACTTGGTCAGACTTCCCTAATGCTCCATCTACGCCACCCATCGACGGACCGTCGAAGGACCTACGGTCCGTAGGTGACTTTTGTGGGTGGCTCCTTCTGCAGATTTGCAGCTGTCATCTCACTCTACCACTTCCAAGCCGATTTCCTGCAAATATAGCACAAAAACATTAATTCTAACACAATATAGCTCTAGACACATACAACTTCTATGTGAAATGTATCAAAAATACCGTAAACTCACGGTATATCAACACCCTCAACTTAAACTTGTTGTTTGTCCTCAAGCAACACACTAAACTCTAAACGACACTTGTGTAGCAACAGACATTCAAACTCAAGTAATCACATGGCTTTGTAACTCACATCCCTTATTTAGTGAAAACCTTTTCATCTAGACTCAACAAGCTAACTCATGCGGATCAAGATATGACATCGATTAACCAATAGACATCACAACATACACTTTTCACAATCACCAAGGTACCAACTTTCCGACAATGTAACTAGTGCCCTCACTTCAAACGAAATCTCTTTTTCACACAATAAATATAAATTTTGAGTTTAAGGATTCATTCAACACTCACGCTCAGAAGTGACTTCAAGTACAGTTAGTGCTCACTACCATAGGCTTGCCCTTATTTTCACTGCATAGACTCTCCAAACTATTACTAGGATCACTATAGGACTTTCTTAGCTTGTAACGTAGGCTCAGGGTCAGGTAGGATATATTTGGGTACTTTTTAGTGACTTTCTGCTCTCCTTGACATTACATTGGCTTTTTACCTCTTCTCTCAACCAACTCTTGACATCTTTTTATTTGCTTTTCTTTCTCTTGACTTTCTTCAACCCTGATGTGACCTTTAACTTTGTAGCTCATATTTTTCATTTTTCTTCTTTTTCTTTTACTTCTTTATTTCTTTATTTCTTTCAGCACTTTTGTAATTCATCTTTTGAACAAAGTCACATTTTTTTCTATCTTTTTTTTTTCTTTTCCTCTTTTCAACAACAACTATATTCATACCCTTTTTCTTTCAGTTTCCTTTTTTCAAAGCCACCCTCAACTTATGTTTTGTGCAAGTGTTGAGGTACACAATATCCGATGTCGGACCAGGGCTAAGATCAAGGTAAATTTTTGAATTAGCCACCCTCAACTTAGGCTTTTGGCTTTAGTCAAGGTGCACATGTCCAAGGAGGGACCAGGGCCAACACAAATTATTTAAGGGAAGGCGAGTTAGGTGTTTAGAAAGAATTGGTCTATTTTAGGCTCAAACATTTGGATCAAAGGGAAGATTATTTCTTTTGGTTGGATCATTTTAGGCATTAGTGGACTTATCAGAACAAGGGCCTATGATCATTTTCTAGCTTCTAGCCTAGATTATCTTAGTAGGACCAACGGGGCAAGTTCTAGATTGGCACACTACTGTCTGAACATTCAAACTTTTGTCACTCACACTTTGCACATTGTTTCATTATCAGATTATCAGATTACCCAGTTCAAGTTTCAGCTTAATTCATGAGGTCACATCGGTTCTTTATCATGTCATATCAAGAGCCAACATATTCAAATCATCAAGCCTATAGATTCGAGCACATTTTACCATTTTTTGGATGGGTATCAATTTCATGCTTTTTATGCCATCATGATTTTATTCTTCTACTTACTTCTACACATACATTCCTAAACATGCCGGTTCAACATAAAAGTAAACAGGCCTTTGGGGGAAAAGAACACAGGCAAGAAACCCCCAAAGGAGGAGTGTGAGTTGGGTTACTCAGACTTCACCCTAGCACTCCAATCCATTTACCCCACCCCCAAGAAAATAAAGTGCAATTTCCCTCAATGCACAGAAAGCAATAAACTAAAGCATAGGGTGAAAGTGAAGCAAACCTGTGGTGCAGATGCGCCGAAGACACTCAAGAAGTGGGTGGGTCTGGTTTCTCGAAGCTTGTTGGATCAATACTCGGGACTCCATCAGTAGCGCCCGCATCAACACTAGTAGCACCCTCAGTAGTGCTCAGCCTGCCAGATGGTCCAATATCCACCTCACGGGCCCGCTGCTGTCTTAACTCCTCATCAAGTATGGAAGCTCTCCGAGCCTCCTCAGTCTGCTGACCCTCCTTCTTTTTCAATCTGCACTCTTCATCAGCATTAGAAGTGCGGTCGGAGTGGTGGCGCTTCCCAGCAGCACGAGAAGAGTCTGGTGGTGGCATAATATCAGTGAATAAGGAAGTCATCACCACCTCATCCTCCGGTGTCGCTGGGGCAGACTCTGGCTCAGTCTCTGGGGGGGATAGGAGTGCAGGAACATCAGTATGAAGGCTCACCAACTCCTACTGGAAAATAGTCACGTTAACGGTTGGGACGCCCTCTCCAGGACTCGCAACTCAAAGAAATCCAGGAGCTTATGAACGGCCTGGACCTTCTAGTCCATCATCTGTTCCATCCTCTGCTAAACCCTCTCCTCGGACTCCACTATCGATCGGTGCATCCATGGATTCACATGTTGAAGCAGAGTGGCCATCTGTGTCTCCAGCTTCTGGACTCAGGCTAGAGGGATGGCGGTGGACCCTGAAGAGGGCGTGGCTCTGGATGAGCTAAAAGCCTGATTGGCGGCCGGTGATGGATGAGCCTGGACATCTGCTGTAGTGGCTGGATGGGCGGTGTCATCCACCTGCATCTCCTCCACATCCTCAACAAGATCATTTCCTAACGGTGGTATCGCAACATGTGGCTCTATGCGAGGTGCAGCTACATTTTCCTCATCCCGAATAAGGCCGATATCCAGAGTATTGGTTGCCTGAAGCAACCGGTCACAATGCCAGACTAGTACTGCTGAGTCCCTGCAAAGCTGGAAGATGAGGCAGGGGAAAGGCAAAGTGGTGGTGGCCTTGAAGGCCCTCTCATGGATCTCCGCGATCAGTATACAGACAAAATCTACCTCAAGCCCTGCTACCATGGCTGCAACTATCACCGCTCGGTCCCATATGACCACATTGTCCGCTTGAGTAGGGGACAGTCTGTTTCGCACCAGCAGCCAGAAAAGTTTTGCAGCAAAATTCAGGGTAGCCTTCCTAATGCCCAGGCTCAGAGTACTGACCCACTCTGCGCGCTCTCCATCTGTGGCAAGGTGTCGTGCTAGCCACCTAATAAATGACTCCATTTACTCCTGCATTCCTCTGAAATGCCTCACTCAGAATGACGCCCATGCGATAGTCAAACTCTGCTGTATTGATGGGCAGCGTATGGTTCGGGCCATAGATAAACCTGCGGAGGGTGGTCTCAGAGATGTCCACACTGAAACCCTATACAAGTGTAGCTGCAAGTGGAGGCTGAGCGGCGGGCTTGGCCCGCTTGGAGATGGACCCTCTAACGGTGGCGGCATAGGAAGCGTAGAACTCCTTGATTATTTCCTTGCAATACGTGCCTGGGGGCCGTGCCATCCACTCACACTTGTGCCTACGGAAGAGCTCCTCTATGACTGGAGCGGTGTGGAGGCTACCTATGAGAACCTGGCGCTCCTCAGTGACTAGTCGGGCCATCTTCTCATGCTCATTTAGCATGCGAGCATCAGTGTATATCTAAAATTAGCCCTCCATGCACAACCTGTTAGGCTCCGTAGCAACTAGTGTAGGCTCAGAACTGGGGGGGGGTGACTAGAGTATCTCCTGTGCTATCAGACGCAGATGAAGAGGCGGTGCTGCCGCTGGAGCTGGAGCCGGATGGGGACTAGGGGGCAGTGACCACATCAGAGCTCACCTACCGGGCTCTATTCCGTGTAGTGCGGGAAGCAGTTGGGGAGGTCTTGGTGGGAGGTAGAATGTACTCCCCATCCGTATCCTCATCGATCAGCTGAAAAGAGGGAGCAACAAATTTTGATTTTCCCTTTGCGGCGTAGGTCGGAGCTTGTTTTGGGGCCATGGTACCTGTGAAAGCTTAGTTAGTACCAATATAGTGCAATAATACTCATGGAATAATTTTAGAACCAGAGTCCGACCAAAACAAAAAACTAAAAAAATATGGACAGTAGCTGAACTGTCGACCTACGGTGGGTACCTACGGTCCATCGATGGAACGACGGTCCGTGGGTCCCCTCCGTGGGTCAGATGGTTAAAAACAGGTCCCAGATGTGGAACCACGGATGTGCAGAACGGTCCGTTGATGGAACGAAGGACCGTAGTACACACGTTCGACACTTGGTGAGAAATTTGTGTGCAACTGACCCACAGACTCGACCTACGGACCGTAGGGTGACCTACCGTCCGTGGATGGGGAGTCATGGGTCAGTTTTGTGCAAGGTTACAAATCTTGACTCAATTTTATGCCTTTTCTTTCAATAATTAAAAACAAACTAGGTCTATTCATGCGTTTCAACATGTAATATGGTAGTTTATCATCCTTAGGGTTCCAAATGCACAAAATTTCACATTTTAACACATCAAACTACGAACCCTAAGTCAAAACATCTAATTAGACCCATTACTTGATTTATTTGGTTTTATGTAACTACACACTCACCTACCATCATACCAAGGGTTTTTCTAACTTATAATTCAACATTCAAACACGAAACTAACAACCCAACGTCAAGTTCATTGTTGTGATTTCAAATGGAAACTATGAAGAATTTCAAAGTTCGGGAGAAATCAACTTACCTTACAAGCAAACAACAATGGTGAGTGTGTGTTGCAA
This sequence comes from Solanum etuberosum, assembly GCA_029582245.1. Lineage (NCBI taxonomy): Eukaryota > Viridiplantae > Streptophyta > Magnoliopsida > Solanales > Solanaceae > Solanum > Solanum etuberosum. Next base: position 8,398 of record JAJONR010008855.1, read on the forward strand.
TGCTATCTGTGACCCTTTGCTAGCCTTTCGACACCGAACCCGGACTTTTGGAATCGTTTGGGAAGAAGAGTAGAAGTGGGGGATTGATTTGGGAGAGAATGAGAGATTAAAAGGATTTGGGGAATGGATTGTGGGAGTGATATGGGGGATAAAAGGATGATTTTGGGTATGTGGAGGGTTGAAAAATGGTTGGGAGGGAGTTTTTAATGTGGGGGAATGAATTTAAAATGAAAGGTTTTATTTTATAAGAAGTCCGGGTCGGGTCGGGTCAGGCAAACCCTAGTTTTGGACCCACAAGATACCGTCGACGGTCCGGGGGTCGACCAACGGACCGTAAGTCACACTGACACTTAGAAAAATTTGAAAACATACTTGGGATCTATGAACGCCATTCATGGTCCGTGGATGGACCAACAGACCGTCGATGGGGTCCGTACACCACTACACAACTATTTTTCTGCAGATTTTGCCTTTCGTCCCTACACATGTAGCAACAATTAGGACTTTCTTTTTACATTTTCTGGACACTTTTTAGACACGGACCCTATTTTATATCTAGCCAACACTAATCCAAAAATAAAACACCTATCAAAAGATCTACAAAAAAATCAAAATAAAAGAATAAAACTCCTATATCGCAAAGAAAAACCTATAGTTGGCTAGATTGTATATCTTGGGTTGCCTCCCAAGTAGCGCTTGATTTAACATCGCGGCACGACGCAGACCCCTTGATTACTCAGACTTCATCAAAGATAATAGGCCTCAATCACTTCTTGCACACTCTCCAATTTCCCTATGTACACCTTAATCCTCTACCCATTCACTTTGAACCTTGTTCCCTCCTTGTTCTCTAGATCTACCGCTCCATGTGGAAATACTTGAGTGACTTTGAATAACCCGGTCCACTTGGACTTGCGCTTGCCAGGAAACAAGCGCAACCTTGAGTTGAATAGAAGCACCAGATCACCCATAGCAAATTCATGCTTTTTAATCTTTTGATCATGATACTTCTTCATCTTCTCCTTGTACAAGGCTGAGCTTTCATAAGATTTTAGGCGAAACCCATCAAGCTCATTCATGTCATTCACTGTTTGACTCGATGCGGCGCCCCAATCCAAATTCAACTTCTTTAGCGCCCACAAGGCGTTATGCTCCAGCTCTACCGGCAAATGGCATGACTTCCCATATACAAGTTGGTAGGTGGACATACCTATGGGAGTCTTGAATGCGGTACGAGAGACCCATAGAGCATCATCAAGCTTTCTTGACCAATCCGTTCTATTGGCGTTCATAGTCTTTGCAAGGATATCCTTTATCTCTCTATTAGACACTTCAACTTGCCCACTAGACTGCGGATGGTAAGGAGTAGCTATATTGTGACGAACTCCATATTTCTCTAGTAACGCCTTGAACAATTTATTAAGAAAGTGGGAACCTCCATCACTGATAATCTCTCTAGGTGTACAAATCTGGAGAAGATACTCTTATTCAGGAATGCGGTGACACTCTTACCCTCATTGTTTGAAAGCGCAATTGCTTCCACCCATTTCGATACATAGTCAACTGCAACAAAATTATACTTCATCCCATGTGAACTCATAAATGGACCCATGAAGTCAAGGCCCCAAAGATCAAATAACTCAATCACCAATATCAGATTCATAGGTAACTCTTGCCTCTTTGAAATTCCTCCTTCTCTTTGGCAACGGTCACAAGACTTGGCGAAATCATGAGCATCTTGGTGGATGGTAGGCCAGTAATACCCACAATGCAAGATTTTATGAGAAGTCCGAATACCACTATGATGCCCACCAACAGGCGATGAATGACACACCTTGAGTATACTTATCATCTCAACCTCGGGCACACAGCGACGAATAATCCCATCAGCACAAATACGAAACAAATAAGGCTCATCCCAAAAGAACTTCTTCACATCATGCATAAACTTTTTCCTTTGGTGAAATGACAAATCCGATGGAACCAAATCGCTTGCCAAATAATTAGCAAAATCTACGAACCAAGGGATAATGTCATAAGAAGCTGCCAACATTTGCTCGTCAGGGAATGCATCATTAATTTCAACACCATCTTCAATCTTAATCATAGCCTCCGCCTCTAATCTGGATAAATGATCGGCCACTTGATTTTCTGTCCCCTTTCTATCTTTTACCTCAAAATCGAACTCTTGCAACAACAACACCCATCTAATCAACCTTGGTTTTGCATTCTTTTTCGCCATCAGAAACCTCAATGCAGAATGGTCAGTATGCACTATGACCTTAGAACCAAGGAAGTAGGACCTAAATTTTTTGAATGCAAAAACCACAACAAGGAGTTCCTGTTCAGTAACAGTATAATTCTTTTGGGCCACATTCAGGGCTTTGCTGGCATAATAAATCGGATGAAGAATCTTTTCTCGCCTCTGGCCCATACCTACCCAGAGCACCACCCCGCTTGCATCACACATAACTTCAAACGGTTGTCCCCAATCCGGTGAAATAATGATAAGTGCAGAAGTTAGTTTAGCCTTCAACTCTCCAAATGCTCTCAGACAAGCATCATTAAAATAGAACTTAGACTCCTTTTTGAGCAATTTGCACAATGGGTGTGCAATTTTTGATAAATCTTTTATGAACCTCCGGTAGAACCCTGTATTCCCAAGAAAACTCCTAACACCCTTTATAGAGATAGGTGGTGGAAGCTTTTCTATTACCTCAACTTTGGCTCTGTCAACCCCAATACCTTTCTCGGAAATGCGATGACCCAGAACTATCCTCTATTTCACCATGAAAAGGCATTTTTCCCAATTGAGAACAAGATTGCACTCTTCACATCGTTTCAGTACCTCGGCTAGATGCATCAAAAAACCATCAAACGAGTCACCAACCACAGAAAAATCATCCATAAATACCTCAATAGTGTCCTCCACCTTATCTAAAAATATCAACATCATTCAACGCTGGAAAGTCGCTGGAGCATTACACAACCCAAATGGCATCCTTTTAAATGCGAACGTCCCATAAGGACAGGTGAAGGTGTTCTTCTCTTAGTATTCCGGTGCTACAGAGATTTGATTATAGCCTGAATACCCATCTAGAAAACAATACCAACCCCTACCAGCGAGGCGATCCAACATATGATCCATGAACGGCATTGGGAAGTGATCTTTTTCTGTCCATGCATTAAGTTTGCGATAGTCCATGTATACTCTCCAACCAGTCACCAGCCTCATTGGGATAAGCTCATTCTTAGCGTTTGGAACCACGGTGATTCCCCCTTTCTTAGGCACACACTAAACAGGATACACTCAACTACTATCAGCAATGGGATAAATGACTCCAGTATCCAACCATTTAATGATCTCCTTTTTCACAACCTCTTACATAGGGGGATTTAATCTTCTTTGGTGCTCAATACTAGGCTTATTGTCCGGCATGAGTTGGATTTTATGAGAACAAATGCCAGGAGGAATTCCAATAATGTCCGCAATAGTCCATCCAATCACCCGTTTGAACTTCTTCAACACAGAAAACAATGCCTCTACTTGTACCTCACTCAAATCGGCCGCAATGATTACCGGTAAAGTGCCATCTCTCCCCAAGAATACATACCTCAAATGCGATGGTAGATCCTTGAGCTCCAATTTTGGAGCTTCTTCAACAGATGATTTTGTGGGTGGAGAGTCGCGATTCTTTATATCTAGCTCCAATTTTTTTTGGCTTGGAACGAAGTTTGAAACTATCAAGTGCGACAACTAATTCATCATAGTCTTCAATACCATCACCCTCAAAATTCATTATTACCGCTGCCAGTGCATCAATACCCAACCTCTCTTCGACAGACACTTCAGAACCTTGCTCCATAATATGATTCACCACTAATACTGCCTTGAGATCGCTTTCCTGCTTTATAGACCTACAGATATTGAAAGTTACTTCTTTATTATTCAATCTGAACTTCATCTGCCCTCTCTCCATATCGACCAAGGCCCGCCCAGTGGCAAGGAATTGTCTCCCTAAGATGATGGGAACCTCAAAATTAACCTCACAATCAAGTATCACAAAGTCCGCCGGAAAAATGAACGACTCCACTTTTACAAGGACATCTTGGAGAACACCATTGGGCTTCTTCACCGTTCTATCGGCCATGAGTAGTCGCATCGCAGTCGGTTTTGGAGCCCCTAGACCCAACTTCTTGTAGATAGGAAATGGCATCAGATTAATGCGAGCACCCAAATCACACAACGCCTTCAGAAAATGCAACAACCCAATGGTACAAGGAATAGTGAAAGCACCAGGATCCTCTTTCTTCTGCACAAGTGACCTAGTTGCAATAGCACTGCAATGTTGCAACCTCTCATCATTCTCAAAACTGACGGCCCTCTTTTTGGTCACCAAATCCTTTATAAACTTCACATACCCAGGCATTTGCTCCAAAGCTTCTATCAACGAAACATTGATGGAAAGTTGTTTCAACATAGTAATGCACCTGCGGTATTTTCCTTCTTCAGTCTTCTTCACCAATCTCTGTGGGAATTGAGGTGGAGGTCTAGGCATGGGAACAACTTTTTGGGTCACCTCAGCTTCCTTCTCTGTAGCATTCTTAGACTCTCCAGTAACCTCAATCTCATCATCATATCTTTCTGCCACAATTTCAACCTCAAACGGCATAGGTGGATCAATGGTCTTCTTTTCCTTGCGAGTAGTGATAGCCATACAATGGCCATCATTTTTTGGATTCTGGATGGTGTTGCTAGGGAGTGTGCCAGGCTGACGTGGATTTGCGTTGGTTGACAACTGATTAAACTGTTGCTCAAGTTTCTTGATAGACACTGCATGGGCATCAACTTTTTGACCTATTCCAGATAAGTTGTTTCGCATCTCTTTCACATTCTCATCAGTTGCATCGAACCTTTTCATCATCTTCTGTATCATATTCTCAATTCTTGACATACTACTACCACCCTCTCTATTACCAGGATGAACATAGGGCCCCGCCTTATCATTCCTGTAGCCATAGTTGTTGCAGTTGTAGTTGGTGTCACGATTGTAGTTCCCATCTAGGACATAGTTACCCTCACGGTTGTAGTTACCCTCACGATTGTAGCTTCCATAGTTCCGACCTTGGTTTCCTTGACCTTGGCGCCAATTATCCGAGTTCGAACCTTGGGCGTTGGTTCGAAAACCCCCTGTCTGATCATTTACCAAGTACGCATCCTCCACATAGTAGCACTCCTCTACTGGTGGTGGTTGTGGAGACCTAGTCAGATAGTTCATCGCATTTACCTTTTCCGCACTCCAACTCACATGATTTAGTACTAAACCCAATTTTGTTCTCATTTGTGCCATCTCTCCCCGAATGTCATTATTGGCTTGGTTAGGTGTGGCTTGAACAGCGAACGTGGTCCTATTAGTGTTTGCCTTTCTAGTGTTCCAGGCTTTGTTGTTTTGCAAAATCCACTCAAGCTTCTCAACTATCTTCTCAAAGGTGCACTCACAGTACGATCCTCCATCAATAGTATCAAGCACAACCCTTCCATTGTCATCCTACCCTCTATCGAAATACTCTTTTAATGATTCATCATCAATGCGGTGATTTGGAACATTTCTGATGAACCCAGTGAACCTATCCCAAGAACTGCTGATCGACTCTCCTGGTAGTGCTGCAAAGTTGTTCAACTTATCGTTATGATTGAGCTTTTTGGACACCGGAAAGTATCTCGCTGTGAAGACCTTCTGCAACTGATCCCATGTTTAGATCGAATCGTATGGTAACTCAGAGAACCATATAGCGGCATCACCGGTTAATGAAAGTGGGAAGACCCTCAGTCCTATAACATCAATATCTTACTCTGGTCGCCCAACACAACTTTTGCAGACACTGGAAAGTTTAGCCATATAAGCATAGGGATCCTCTGAAGCCAACCCAGCAAACAACCCTCTCACTGTAAGCATCTGTATCAAACTGCTAGTGACCACGAATGTGTTGCCTGGAGGTAGAGGTGGAAGAACAATAGGACCATCTGAGGTGGTCGCATCATACTCAGCCTTGTAGTGCTCATGAAACCTCAGTGCTGGTGGATTCTAAACCCTTTCTGCATTACCAAGTAGATTACCACCATGAACCTGAGCGGGCACATTAATAATTCATGGAGGATGCAATTCCAGTCCATCTCCAAGATCCTCTCTGATTGGATTATTTTGGACCCCTTGATTATCTATTTTTCTCAAAGTTTTACTCAACTCTGGATCGTAGGGGGAAAGAGGTTCACCTCGACTCCGTGTACTTGGCATACACTAGAGTAGAAACCTGTAGAAAAAAAAAACAAAAAAACAAAATGTAAAATTAGGAAATACTTGACTAAAGTTCAATAATGTAGTTAAACTTAATCTAATAGCCAAAATTCCCCGGCAGCGGCACCAAAATTTGATACTCTCAAATTACATCTCCCTAAAGAAGTATAAGAGATCGTTGTCAGATAAAGAACCCAACTTGTAGGTTGGGGTCGATCCCACGAGGAATATGGTTCAGACTTAAACTTAACTCACTATTATACCCGTTTAGTCAAACTATTTCCAAAAACAAGTAATTAAAAAGGGGGGGGGGGTTGTGTAAACAAGTAAATGATTGTTGATCAAGTAATAAGTGAGCATGATTCAAACTTTTGATTATCAATATGAGAGAGAAACTAGGGAATATGTGTTCCCCATAATCTCTTAACGTGGTAATCCTAATAATAGTAATCCTTTCCTAGTGTTTTACATGTAAAGTTGGTAAGATAGGTATCTCTAAGTGAGTGGTCCTCCAAATAGGGAATTTCACTACGCACCTTAGTCCGACTACGAGTGTATACTAGACATCACATCAATGTATGGCTTAGTTTTCACCCTCGCACCAATTGAAATTAGACTATTATATAGCATCTCCGAAATCTCTGTTTCTAATTCTTTTCTCATTAACTACCTCCTTAGTCTGGCAAGTAGCAACAAGGTGAGTTATAACGCATGCACCCGTTATAAAGACTTCTAACCGAAAGAATTACCTATACATGCATAAACACTATTTAAGAATTACTTACTTATTATTCATACGTTGTTAATTGCTCATGGTTCCCACAACACTAGTGGTGGATTTAGCTACTCATGCTTGAAAGAACACAATTCATGTTTTGATGAAGAGAATTTATGAATTTACAATTACAGTAGAAGAAATCCGAAATCTCCAATTGAATTGCAAAGTCAAAATCTTGTAAAATGAAATTAGGAAATCAAATTACTAAAGTTGCAAGTTAATTTCACAAAATACCAAGAACTAAAAGTAAATATATTGTGTAACCCCCAAAAATGAGGTTTACATACCCTATTTATGTGGCAAAAGTGGTTAAGAGAGTAAGTGGTTGGCAATCAAAAATCCTCAGCTTTGGAGGAAGAGGCACTTTCATAAAACATGTCCTTCAATCAATCCCAATTCATACTATGGCTGCAATTTCTCCTCCCAGAACCACCATTCAATATATAAAGAGGGTTATTGCAGATTTCTTTTGGGGATGGGATAAAGAAAGAAGAAAATATCATTGGGCGTCTTGGGAAACTCTTAGCTACCCTTATGAGGAAGGGGGCATAGGGGTAAGGAACCTTGAAGATATTTGCACTTCATTACAGTTTAAGCAATGGTGGTCCTTTAGAACCAAAAACTCCTTGTAGGGGCAATTCCTCAAATCCAAATATTATCAAAGGTCCAACCCTATTGGAAAGAAACTGGACACAGGTCAATCACTGGTCTGGAGGTATATGATGAGAAACAAGTCAATTATGGAAGATCAAATCAAGTGGAAAATTCACTCCGGAAGCTGTTCTTTCTGGTGGGATAACTGGGTGGGGGATGGTCCCCTGGCTCTTCATTGTAGCAGCATTACCAGCCTCAATAATATCACAGTTTCTCAATTTATAAATGCTGGAACTTGGAAGGAATCCATGGTGAGACAGCATGCTCCTCCTCTTCTGGTCCCAAAAATTCTTAACATTGTAATTCACCATCAGGAAAATGTTTCAGATGAGGCAATCTGGGCTCCTACATGCAGTGGTCTGTTTTCTTGCTCCTCTGCCTGGGAATTTATCAGAAAAAAGAAGACCAAAACCACCACTAACTCTGACACTTGGCATAAAAATATCCCTTTCAAGGTTTCCTTCCTTCTGTGGAGGGCCTTAAGAACAAAACTTCCCACCAACGAGAAGATCATCAAGTTTGGAAGTGAACCTGTCAGATGCTCTTGCTGCAGAGTCCAAGGCTGGGATAATATTGACCACATATTTGTTACATGTGATTTTGCAGCACACATCTGGAGATTCTTCTCTGCATTGGTAGGCATTGATCATAGACAAGTACCACTAAAAATTCACATATTGAAAGTTCACAAACTCATAGTCTAGGCTATGCCCATTTTTATCTGTTGGAATTTATGGAAGAATAGATGCTCGGCAAAATATGGGACTAAACACTCAAGTGTCCCTAGAGTCAAGTTCTCAATCCTCAAGGACATCAACAATCTTCTCCATTCTGCCTTTCCATACCTCCAATGGCCTTACAGTTGGATAGAATTAATGAAAGTAATAGAAGGTTGTTGGCAGGAAGTTCAGGTCAAGGAAATTAGGTGGATCAGGCCTCATAATAATACTCTCAAGCTGAACACAGATGGAAGTGCATTAGGCAATCCCGGACAGATTGGAGGTGGAGGAATACTTAGAGACTCTAATGGAAATTTAGTGTATGCCTTCAGCACTCCATTAGGAATTGGCACCAAC
>JAJONR010008856.1:0-14425 GCA_029582245.1 Solanum etuberosum
TCCCTTTACCTTAGGGGTGTGATCATGTAGTCGAATGCATTAATTAGCTAATGGGTGTTATTAATTGCTGATTTCAATGTTGTTTTGAAGTGGGTTCATTTATTTGTTCATGTTTTAATTTATGAATTGAAATTGGAAATTCAATTCTAGGTTAGCTCTCTATTCTTGCTTGAGAAAGAAGTAATAGATTAGAATAATTGATTGATACTTGTATTGATTGCGTCTTTAAAATCTAGCTTGAGAAAGTGGGTTTAATTGCGTCTTTACAAACCTATCTTGAAAGAGTGAGTTGATTAAGGAATTGGGTTGTTTAGTAATGATAAGCTTGTTGAGGTTCGAGAGAACTCACTTGAAACATAATAGTTGATCGAGAGATGGCTATTGTATTCAAAACCTAACCTACCCATTGAGATTCAACAATTTTAAGCAACTAGTGACTACCCATTATGCGAAATTAGCATTCAAATGATCACATTCCTAATACCCGATCTCTAATTGTCTATTTCCCGTGTTAAGTATTTTTGTCATAAATTGGTTACTAACCCCCCCCCCCCCCATTTGATATTAATCGTTGAAACTTTGTGATTTGTTTTCATGATACGAAATCTTTACTCCTACAAACGATTAGGACACATTTTTACTTCTTAATTGAATTCTTTACCGTACCACTCCCTGTGGGATCGACCCCAACACTTAGTTGGGTTTCTACTTGTTAGAGACCGCCTACACTTAGAATTGGATGAAAGTGTAGTTGAGCATTATCAGTGCACTAATGGAGTAGTGTGTCAGACTTTGAACTGTTGCGAACAACTTTTTGCAAAGTTAGGCGCACTGATGGCATAGATAAGCCAAACTTTTAACAGATGACATAAATGAGCTTTTTCTCAAAGTTCGATAGCATATTTAAGTCTTTTTCCTTTGTTTATTGCTTATGCTTTTTAATTGTTGATTTGGTTAAAATATTTTGGTTTAACTATTGAGAAGTATTGAAAACACCCCTAAACTAGGTGTGAATTAATAGTTTCATCCTCAAACTATTGACAGCCTTAAAAACACCCCTTTACTTGACTAACTGAACTTAAATATACCCCCGAACTTAAAAGATGAGTGAAATACACCCATAAATTCTTGCCAAGTTTAGAGATATTTCAACACTTCTCTCCGTTTTTTCTTAGGAGTATCACCCCCTTATAAGAGTTTGAGAACCACTTTCTATGTCATGTGGCAGATCAGGGTTGATCGGGGGTGTGTCGAAGTTTAGTTAGTTAAGTAGAGGGGTATTTTTAAGGTTGTCATTAATTCGTGAACGAAACTAATAATTTGCGTCAAGTTCAGGAGTGTTTTCAACACTTCTCTCTTAACTAATACATAATGGCATCGTCATAGAACCTGTTCTGAAAGAGAGGAGATAATTATGGATTAGAATTAGACTAATTGTAAACTCTAGTAGTTAGAAAATCACCATTCCAACTGGCATATCGTAGAAAGAAATCAGTGATTTCTTGAAAGCGAGAGAACATAATATTAAGTTCAAAACTGAATTCATCTTAAATAGCATAATCGACATAGGTAATAAAACATCAATCATAAGAGGATGATCTAATTCCACCTAGAGGCAACTATTGACAAACTGGACCCTAATCTTTTGAAGTGTTGAAAGAGAATCTTCCATACTAATTCTTGCATCAGGTTTCACTAAGTGCAGTTCAAAGCTAACACTATGATAAATAACAAACACTACATCTTTGTGTCAATTTGTTCATCGCCTAGATGTACCAAATTAGCATCCACCACCTTATGAATCTCATTTGGAAAAGAATCACTTACCCAACGTCTTGTGCTCAAGTCTCCAGTAAATCTTTCATCACCTGGTCTGATTCTTGTAAATGTCTCAATCATCAGGATGCCGAAACTATAAACATCGCAGCTCGTGGATACTATTCCATCTTGTCCATACTCTGCAATCATGGTTGAAAATGATCAAAAATGGTTCCTAATTATCGATTAATAGGCTAAAACTGATCATATATATTCGGGAAAAGAATTAATGTTTTGGGTATTCTAAAAATATGAGGAACCTGTAAAAGTTTTAATACCTGGAGCAGTATATCCAATGGTTGCTATTGTCCTTGTTTGAACAAAAGTTTCCCCTGCACCTAACAATTTAGCAATGCCAAAATCACTGACATGGCCAAACCATATCTTGATCTAGCAAGACATTGCTTGGCTTCACGTCACAATGCACCACTGGATTTAAACAACCACTGTGGAGATAGACCATTGCAGATATAACATCTATCATTATATCAAATCTTTTAAATAAATCAAAGAACAAGTTGTGAGAGTATAACCATTTATCAAGTGTCCCATTGGATGTGTATTCCAACACTAAGGCTTTGAAATCAAGGTTGGAGCAACTGGTGATGACTTTGGTGAGATTTCGGTGGCAGACGTTGCGCAACATCTCATATTCTGTATCAAAACTTTTGAATTCACCCTCCAATTGCACATTGAATACCTTTGCTGCCAAAAGAGTACCATCCTTAAGTATCCCTTTGTAGACCTTGCTGAAACTCCCGTGACCAAGAAAGTTGTTCTCATTAAATCCTTTTGTTGCTTGTTCAAGTTCATAATAGGAAAAAATTACATGACATTTTATCAGAGACCCATCTGCTTGACCTACATTCTTCTTTCTCTTTCACAATCTCAAAAATACATATGTGAGAAATAGCATACCCACTCCTAAAAGGACGTACAAAACCAATATTGCTTTTTTTCTCTTTGACCTCTTGGGAGATTTGATGACGCATGGTGAAACATGAAACTTAGAATAACCACAGAGCGCATCATTGGACAAGAAAGATTGACCTGTGGCATTCGCAAAAGGACCACCAATGGGAATCTCACCACTGAGTTCATTAAATGAGAAGTTCAAGTATTTGAGATACAAAAGAGCTTCTAATTACTTTGGAATTTCACCACTAAGATTGTTATTACTCAAATCCAAGAATTCCAAGGCCAGCATTTTGCCAAATGAATCTGGAATAGGCCCATCTAATTTATTATGTGCTAGAGAAAGTGACATCAATCTATCCAGACCCTCTAGTGTGCTAGGGATGTTATCATTAAAATCATTTTTTGACAGATCAATGAGTGTTGCAGCCTTTAAATTTTCAATCTTCATAGTAGGGGTGGCAAATGGGTGGATTGGATCGGATTTGGATGGATTGAGTTAAAATGGATTGGATCATAATCCACCCATATAAAATATGGGTAAATATGAATTTGGTTAAATATGGTTGTAACCCACTTTAATCTCCTAAAGCCAAAAAATATTATATCAAAGCTAAGTTGTTAATACCTCAACCCCTACCATCCCATCTCACCCTACCCCTACCACCCTACCATTGTACCCCCACCTCCAAAAAAAAATTAAAAAGACTTTTTTTCTTGAAAAAAAAAATTTGAAAAGAAAAATTGGCAACCCCTACCCCCCAACCCCCACCCCCCAAAAAAAATTAAAAGAAAAACTTTTTTTTCAGAAATATTTTTTTTCAACCCTACCCCCCCCCCACTCCCACCCCAACCCCACCCCCACCCCCAAAAATATTAAAAAGACTTTTTTGAAAAAAAAATGATTTTTTTTCACCCCTACACCCCCACCCCGCCACCCCAACCTGTCCCCACCCACAAAAAAAAAATTAAAACTTTTTTTTTCTGAAATAAAAAATTTAAAATCTTTTTTAAAAAAAAAAATAAATTGCCCCACCTCACCCCCCACCCTAGGATACCTCCTACCCACACCCAAAATAGTTTTATAAAAAATTTCAAATATTTTTTCCCCACCACCACATCCAACCCCATCCCCAAGTTTTTATATTTTATTTTCAAAATAAATAGTGTAATTAGGGATTTTTATGATAAGAGAGTGATATATAGGTATATATGGATTCTCATGTTTACCCATTTTGTCCATATTTGTTTGGGCTTAAATAGGTTGAAGTTCATATTTACCCATTTAAGAAAATATGAGTGATCCATTTAATTTAGTATGGGAAAAATGGTTCCATTTCACTTATATAGCTGAAATTGCCACGCCTACTCCATAGGAACTTTCCCACTTAATAAATTGGACGAAGCATTGAATTCTATGATATCTTGAAGGCTCCCCAAGCTTGCAGGTAAGCTCCCATTCAGCATGTTGTAAGCTAGTTTAAGTTTCCTCAAACTGGTAACATTCCCTAAGCATGGTGGCACTGAACCAGAAAACTGATTTTGTGACAAGTATAATAATCCACGATTCTTTAAATTGCAGATAGCATTTGGTATGGTTCCTTTTATCTTGTTGCTATCTGGGTAAAGTTGTTGAATGTTCGTCATGCCTTGGATAGTTTTTGGAATATGTCCAGTCAACTCATTTAGTGCCAAATCCATCTTTATCACACCGGTAAGATTGCCAATTTCTCCAGGAATGAAGTCTTTCAGCTTACAATACCTCCTTGGAAAATTTGCAGAGAATTGCCAATGGATGCAGGCAAAAAACCGTCCAAGGGATTCTCGGCAAATGTGATTTCTTTAAGTTTCCTACAGTTTGTCAAAGATGTTAGGAAGCTCAATGCTGAATCGCTGACGAAATTATTCACCCCCAAGTTCAAAACCTCAATGTATTCTAACTCACTAACTGATTCAGGAATTGGGTCTGTGAAACTGTTGAATAAGAGTTCAAGTACTCCTACTCTTGAAGAATTTGCGATAGAAGCAGGGAAAAAACCACTCAAACTATTCTGATAACAATAGAATCCATCTAGGTTGGGAATTCCACAACCTAAATCTAAAGGTAAACCTGGAAGCCTGTTTTCTGCAGTTCCTAGGATCTGCAGTGCTGACATGTTGAAAATGCTTGCAGGGATAGAACCAGTTAACTCATTTGTGTCTAATGCTAGAAACAGTAGTTTCTAAAGATTGCCTAGTTCCTTTGGTATCTCTCCTGTCAAGAGGGGAAAATATATGAGTTGATACATTAGAACTTGAGAATATAAAGATGTGACACATGAGCCTAACTCAATCCCAAAGTTAGTTGTTGGAATGTATGCGTCAACTAGTTACGATAGGACCAGGTCCTCAACACAGTTACGATGAACAGAAAATAAATACTTAAGGTAAAGATAGCACACGCAACTTTACATGGAAACCTCTTTGCTCAAGGGAGTAAAACCACGACCTGTCTCACAGAATTTTCAAACTGTTTTTACTAAACTTCTCAAGCCAAAGTAAAACCCAGTTTACAACACACACGAGATTAACCTGCTAATCTCTATTATGAGTAATACACTATCACTCAATGAGCCAAAGCAATGAATGCATTGCCCACTATACTAACCCAACTGATTAATATAGACTTTGACGTAAGACACGAAGTTGTCCTCAACTATGTTCTTACAATGATTCACCCAAACTTCAAACGTTTCTGTCACAAGCGAAACGATTCCTACAATATAAGCACAAATACAAGCAATCAAAGTAACAGCTGGTTCAGGAAGCAATTAGGAAATCTATGAGGTCCCTTGCTGTTTTTGAAGCTTGAATATCTCTCTTTGCATGAATGAATGGAAATGTTGTTTGTCATGTTGAATATATCAACCATCAAGAGTTAATACACATTGGACAAACAACCTCGTCACTTCTGATTGGTGTAGTACTCTGAGGACCTCACCAACTTCTGACACAGACAGCTTTCCAGCTGTATAGCATATAGACCTGGACGAACATACTCTGCAGAGGACCGGATCCCTGCATTTGTGAGGAAATCATCAAAACATCTGGGAGCATCAAGACTTATCATTTTCCCCCTTTTTTATGATGACAAACAATCGTGAAAACGCCTCTCATGAGTTTAACATTCATGCAATCAAAAACATTAATTCCCCCTGTCAGTAATATCCCTCCATGTTGTACTAAGCACAAAACATATGGCCAGTTCCAGTTCCACCTATCAGTAACCCCATCTTCTACTAGACCTCTAATTTCACAGCAGTTATCCAATCTATTCCCCCTTTTAACATCATTGAAAACGAGTAGCAGTAAACATACACAGACTGCATGCAAAACGTTAGGAATTCAGGGCCATGGGCCACACAGTACATGTACAAGTAAGTAGTAATAGAGAAGATAAAATCATACAAGACAAGGCACAAGACACAATGTTATTAGATCACAGAGCTGACCATAGTAGTAAGCCAAAACAGTACATTTGCCACTAAGAGTTAGATAGGAGGAAAAGAAAACACGGGAGACAAGACACATTTAGGACGGAGGGGAAGGGGGAGTAAGAGTTCTCATCAACAAAGACATCTGCTCATTTGCATCAACATGAGCTTGAATGATTTGCTTGTTGAGAGCTTTGACTTCCTCACTGAGTGAGGCATTTGTCTTCAGCAGCTGCTCATTTTCAGCTCTCAACTTCGCGACCTCTTTCTCATCCACGACACTAGTACTAGGTCCCTTGGAGATAGCCTTCTGCAACTGAGCCTTAAGTTGTGCAATCTCAACCTCCTTATCATTCAGGATCACTGTAAGATCATTCAACTCTCTTTTGAGAGATGCTTGCTGCTCTAGAAGATCTGCTACCTAAGACCTATCCCTTGCCTTTCCCTCAACATATTCACACTCAAAGAGAGTGACGGAAGTAAACATCTGCTTAACAGTACCAGGTACTCCACGACCAAGAGGCACTTCAAAATGTTTGAACACATGGTTTAACAAATAGCCATAAGGAATGCCATGTTTGGCGAACTTCCAAATTATCACTCGATGCATGTGTTGAAGCACTATGGCAGGAAGATTAATTTCCTCAAGTACATCCAGTTTTTCCATGAGAAATAGATCAGCAGTATATGCCACAGTTCTCTTATCTGTCCTTGGCACCAATACCTTGTTGATGAATTCAAACATCAGCTGGCACTCCCTCTTAAGATATTTCTTTAGCAGACCTGCACGTTTGATATCCCCACGCTTTGTGGCCTGTTTGGTGAATTCACTTGAGGGTTTGCAGTCTTCAATTGACCGGATCCCTTTCACAGGCACACCCAGAATGATTCCTAAGGTTTCCTCATCCAAAAATATCTTGACCTCTTTAATAGTAGTCCTAACCCCCCCCCCCCATCACTCAACAGCTCCATCTTATAGTAGAATTCACGCACCTCAGGTTCATGCAAGTATGGTGCTGGGGCTTCAAATAGATGATCCCAACCTTGTAGGGAGATAGAATAAAAAAGAGTGGACATACCGAATTCTGTTAGGATTTCAAGGTCGAACACTCTTCCATTCAGCACCTTCTGGTTTTACATTTTTGCTATACACTTTTCCCTTGTCATCACCCTTTCTTCAACCTGCTTTTGGACACGAGGAACTGGTCCCTTAACAGGTTTTGATTTCACAGTAGCTCTTCTACTCACACTCTCCTTCTTCACAGGAGATTTCTTTATCGATTTGTTACCCCTTTTAGGTTTAACCCGCTCAATCTCTGCTTCCTTCCTTCTTTTAGCCACCGCTATAGCTATGTCATCAGATTCCGTCTCACTAGACCCTACAGGCAGAGGTGTTAAAGTAGGTTCCTCAGGAAAATGACCATCCCTTTTCCTTTTCCTGCTCCTTTTCGTTTGAATTGCATTTGTTGCTATGGCACTTCCCATCAACTTCTACATCTCTCCTCTGGTGACATATCTTTTCTTGTCCCCTTTTGTGTGAGACTCTACCATCTTTCCCTTGCCCTTTCTTTTTCTTTCTTGTTCACACCTAGCAGGGTCATTTTTGAGATTAGTCTCAGGAACAGTATCAACTCCTCCTAGATCTGGGACAGCTATTGTTGAGGCATTGGCACCTCGAACCCCTTTTCTACGCCATACTAGGGGATTTTCTTCTTCTCCCTCTTCCTCACTATCGACATCAAAAGATTTTGGAGTTTGGTCGAACATGGGTTAGGAACTGTGAGGGACCTGTTTCGGCGTTCTCGACTCTTGTTCCAACAGAGTTGGTTGAACATCTCCTCGTAGGGAGGCCAAACTTTGTAGAGCCACCGATTCTGCCGCTGCTGCGAGAATGTTTGACTCAAGACCCCTTCCCTCAGGCAAATCTCCATCAAATAATCGCCCAGACATCGTAGATGACAAAGCCCTAGAAAACACTTCTACTTCTTCAGTAGGAAGGTCAGCACTGGGTTTCATAATCGATTGGGCCTCCGAGTTTTGAGATTTCTCACCGGATAGAACCAACGTAGGACAACAGGGTAAAACTTCCCTAGATGGAAATGCAGGAGACGCCACCACTTCAGTGTGAGGAGTGTCTGATTCACCTGTCTCACCACCTCTACAGACAGGTGTGGAAGGGGATTCTTCTAGGGGAGCAATGGAGAAATTGAATGAACTGAGATTTTCAATGTCTTGGGAGATAGGAAGCTTTGAAGATAAAGAAGAGTTAGCCATTTTAATGCGAAGAGAAAGAAGGAAAAAAAAAACAGAATGGTGAATACAAGAGAGGATTTAGAAGAAATTAGGATGGTTTGGATTCACTAAAGGGATGTATTTAAAAACAAGAAGGGTATCGGGTCCCTGAACAGTAACGACGCTTGGATTTAAAGTGAAAAGACATGTGAAACTGACGCGATGAATAAGGGAAGGACACGTGGCAGTGACCGTTGATAGATAACTGTGTAGCATAAGTGATACTAACCTTTGAGGACCAGGTCCCTTTCTTTATATGGCCCTGTCTAGATGAGTTTATCTTCCCTCTAGCCAACATGCCATGAGTGCGTACCTGCAGTAAGGTACCAGATGTGAATTCTCAGACGGAAAGCAAAACAACCTATATTGATACCTTCCCCTCTTAACATAGTCATAAAGAGGAGTTTCATGCAAGCTGGTTATGAAATCAGGTGACTTTGTGCATCCCTAGCTTCAGTCTGTTTTTGACAAAACTTTATTTGCTCAAAGGCTTTGTAAAGATGTCAGCCACTTGGTCTTCTATCTTGCAAAATCTCATCACCACATTCTTATTCTCAACATTATCCCTCAAAAAGTGATGTCTCACATCTATGTGTTTAGTTTTCTTATGCTAAATAGGGTTCTTGGCCATGTTCATTGTACTTGTGTTGTCGCATATGAGAGGAATAGTGTTTGTGAGAACACCAAAATCTTTGAGCTGTTGCTTAATCCATAAGAGCTGAGCACAGCAAGATGCAGCAGCCACATATTATGCTTCCGCTGTAGACAAGGCTACTGAATTTTGCTTCTTGGTGCCCCATGAAATCAGTGATGATCCTAGGAAATGTACCATGCGTGAAGTTCTTTTTCGATCAACAAGAAAACCTGCATAGTCAGCATGAGCATAACCAATTAGATCAAAAGAGTCACCAGAAGGGTAGAAGAGGACCAGGTCTTGTGTTCCCTTCAAGTATCTCAGTATTCGCTTAGCTGCCTTCAAGTGTGATTCCTTTGGTGCTGCTTGGAACCTGGTGCACATCCCTACACTGAAAACTATATCAGGCCTGCTTGTAGTGAGATAAAGAAGTGACCCAATAATTTCCCTGTACATGGTCTGATTTACATCAATTCCTTCTTCATCCATGTCAAGTTTCACACTTGTGCTAATGGGAGTGTCAAGAACTTTTGCCTCAAGCATTGTGAACTTTTTGAGTAGTTCTTTTATGTACTTCTCTTGGCATATTGATGTGCCCTGAGGAGACTGTTTGATCTGCAACTCCAAAAAGAATGTAAGCTCTCCCATCATGCTCATTTCAAATTCACTACTCATCCACTCAGCAAATTCTTTGCACTGTGAATCTGAAGTAGCTCCAAAGATGATGTCATCTACATATACCTGCACAATCAACAACTCCTTACCTCTGGATTTTAGGAACAGAGTATTATCAATTTTACCTCTTTTGAACCTATTTGCAAGTAGGAATTTTGATAGGCGCTCATACCAAACTCTGGGAGCTTGCTTCAAGCCATACAGAGCTTTATCCAGCTTCAGCACATGGTTTGGGAAATCAGCATCTTCAAACCCTGGAGGTTGCTTGACATACACCTCCTCTTTGAAATGCCCATTCAGAAAGGCACTCTTGACATCCATTTGAAACATATTGAACTCCATGTAGGTAGCAAAAGCTATTAAGATTCTGATGGCTTCCATTCTGGCTACAAGAGCAAGGGTCTCGTCATATTCGATCCCTTCCTCTTGATTATATCCTTGTACCAAGAGTCTTGACTTATTCCTGGTGATAATCCCATGCTCATCAAGTTTGTTTCTAAAGACCCACCTAGTCCTGGTGATAATCCCATGCTCATCAAGTTTGTTTCTAAAGACCCAACTAGTCCCGATAATGGTTCTTTTGAGAGGTCTGGGGACCAAGTGCCACACTTTACTTCTCTCAAACTATTGTAGTTCTTCCTGCATTTATGTTACCCAATCAGCATCATTTAAGGCTTCCTTGATATTCTTGGGCTCAATGGTGGATATGAAGGCTGAATACGCAACCAGATTTCTTGTTTTGGATCTAGTTTGTATTCCAGAGTCAAGTGGAGAAACAAGAGTGTCCAACAGATTAGAGGATTGATGTTTCCATCCGGACTTCTTTGTTGTCTCTTCTTCAATATCATCAGCAGATTCAACTTCTTCAAGCTCTAGGTTCTAAGAATTTCCATCCTGAGTTGCATCGGAGGGACCAGGTTCCTCTGTGAGTTCTGAGCCTTTTTCTTTCCATGAAGCCTGTTCACTTTCATGAGTTTGGATTGACTTGTCTTGATGATCCTTCATCAGTTCCTCCAATTCAATGTCTTCATTGTTTTCATCCTTGTTCTTGTCATTTGATTTGTTAAAAATCACATTTATACTCTCTTCAACACACATAGTTCTTTTATTGAAAACTCTGTATGCCTTGCTGGTGGAGGAGTACCCAACAAATACCCATTCATCACTCCTGGCATCAAACTTGCCAAGATCATCCTTTCCATTGTTTAGTACAAAGCATTTCCAACCAAAAGGCTTTAGATGAGCAATTGAAGGTTTCCTGTCATTCAGCAATTCGTAAGGAGTTTTCTTGATCACAGACCTGATAAGACACATGTTTGTAACATAGCAAGTTGTGTTGACTGCTTCTGTCCAAAAATTCATTGCAAGCCCCGAGTCAATCAGCATGGTTCTAGCAATATCCACCAGTGTTCTATTCTTTCTTTCAACAACTCCATTTTGCTGAGGAGTTCTTGGTGCAGAAAAATTGTGATGGATTCCATTTTCAGCACAAAAGCCTTCAATTTGAGAGTTTTCAAACTCTGTGCCATGATCTGATCTGAAGCTTTCTATCTTGCAGTCCACCTTCAGTTGAATTTCTTTGGAAAAGGTGATCAATAGTCCAACTGTCTCATCCTTGGTCCTCAAAAACATGTTCTAGGTAAACCTAGAGAAATCATCAACAATTACCAGAATGTATTTCTTACCTCCTCTGCTTTGAATTCTAACAGGTCCACATAGATCCATGTTGAGGAGCTCCAGAGGTCTGGTAGTGCTCACACCTTTCTTGGTTTTGAAGGATGATCTCGTTTGTTTCCCCCTTACACAGGCCTCACAGACTTTGTTGTCAGAAAACTTCAGTTTCGGCAGTCCACGGACTAGGTCCCCCGCAGCAAACTTGTTTAGCAAGGATGAGCTCACATGTCCCAACCGCCTATGCCATAGATTTGCATTGTCAGTTTGAGCACTTAGACATGAGAGACTATCCCTTCTACCGAGTCAAGATCTGCAACATACATGTTTTTGACTCTGTTGGCAGATAGAACAACTTTGTTAGTTACATAGTGACTAGACACCTGTCAGACAAGAATTAACTTCATTTCCCTTATCACAAATTTGAGATACACTTAAGAGATTGTATTTCAAACCATTCACATAATGAACATTGTCTATAGAATGATCTGCTGATCTTCCTATTTTCCCAATTTCGAGAATATAACCCTTCTTCCCATCACCAAATGACACACCACCGCCCTGGTGTGTTTCCAGAGAGAGGAAGTTTTGAGTGTCTCCAGTCATGTGCCTTGAGCATCCACTATCCAAGTACCAGCACTGACTGCTTCCTCTCTTATGCACAAGAATCACTTATTAGACTTAGGAACCCACTTGATATAGAGTTCCCAAAAACTATCAAAAGGCTTAATGAGAAACCTTCCTGTCCATGGAGGCAAAGTGTTCTTGCTAAAATGGTATCTAGGACCAGGTACCCTTTTCTTTTTCACAAAAACTTTTCTCGATTTGAAAAACTTCTCCTGCCTTTCTTTTACTCCTTTCAGAGTCTCACATTTTTCTTTCAGATGGCCATTTCCTCCACAATGGGTACACAGAAGATTGTCAGAAACAAAGACATATTTACTGTGGGGATTGTAGGGAGGCTCTTTCTGTCTACAACCTAAGCCCTTTTTGCTGTTGAACCTCTGATTCACTAAGTTAGAAAGGATTTTAGACGAGTCAGTCCATTTGAGGGAGTGGTTTAACTCTTCTTTGATCTTACACAGATCCTTCACTAATTGAGAATTTCTTTCAAGGGAGGCAACTAACTTAGACTCAGAGGCCTTTAGTTTCTCTTCTAGCTCGACCTCAAAGTTACTGAGTTTTTGTTTCCCACCCTCAGAGGTACCAGGTTCCTCGTTGGGCTGCAAACTATCAGTCTCTAGAATACTTATCCTAACACTCATTTCAGACATTTGAGAGTTAAGAGCTGTATTTTCATCTCCGCACAGACTCAGTTTTTCACTTATCATCAAATTATCAGAAGTTAATTCATCAACTGAGTCAATTAGTACTGCATCAAGTTTTCTCAATCTTTTAATAGAAAAAGTGTCTAGGTCACTTTTGAGATCAAAAAGGGCTACCTCATCCTGATTTTCCTCATCATCAGATTTTTCCATTAGTGAGAAAATGGAGTTGAATACAGTTTCATCATC
The DNA here is from genome assembly GCA_029582245.1 of Solanum etuberosum. Classification (NCBI taxonomy): domain Eukaryota; kingdom Viridiplantae; phylum Streptophyta; class Magnoliopsida; order Solanales; family Solanaceae; genus Solanum; species Solanum etuberosum. The sequence continues at coordinate 12,993 of JAJONR010008856.1, forward strand.
GAGACATCTTCTTGGCTACCTTCCTCTTCCTCGGATTCGCTGGATGCATTTCCCCAGACAGCAAAGGCTTTTTTCACTAGTTGATCAGCATGAGCCTTTCTTTTGGCATGGTCTGGGACCTGGTCCATTCTTTGAGGTTTGAAGTCCTACGTTTCCTGCTTCTGGCTTGGACAGTCCCTCATGAAATGGCCAGGTTTCCCACATTTATGACAAAGATCATTTGCATTTGCTGCTCTTGTACCACTTGTATTCTTTGGGCCTTAGCCCCAATTCTCCCACCTGTCCTAAACTCTAACAAGATAATAAAAATTCAAATGAGGGGCTTAGGCCCAAAAGTAACAAAATACAGCTCTAAAAATAAAGGTGAGCTTTTGTCCCAATCTGTCGTGTAGTATATCAGCTCCAACTCCCGTATTTTTTGCTTCTGAACACCTGTACGTCTGCTTCCCTTGCTCGAAAACTGGTGAGGCTGACTCAATAAATAATGCTACAGGTGTTTTGTGGCCTAACCAGAATGCAAATGGGGAAAACATTTGAGTCCAGATGAGACTCCATCACATGAGAATAAAGGGAAAGACATTAATATTTATTCATAGTGATAAATGAGATTTATAATAAAATGACATAATCAAAATGAAAGAAAGGCTGGGTATGAATGAGTTACTAGATAAGTTAGGCTTTGTATTTTCATATACAAGCAGATTTTATCTTGTATCCTTGCATACAAACTGAGTGACTATTGCATTTTTCAATACATTGAGTTGCTTTCTATTGTTTGAAAAGCTTTCCATACATTGCATCTGTATTGTTGCTTTATATTGAGTTGAGTATCCAGAGTTGAGTACCCAGAGTCGAGCCTTATTTCACTGGGTTGATTCATTGAGTTGAGCCCTATTTTCTCTGAGTTGAATTGAACTATGTTTCTTTGAGTTGAGTTGAGTTGAGTTGAGTTGAGTTGAGAAGAGGTAAGTATGTTTCTATTCCACCAGTTCAAGCTTATGTTTATGCTTTAGAATTCCCCTTACATGCTCTTACATTCCATGTACTAAGCCATTTGGCCTGCATCATGAAATGATGCAGATACAGGTACTCAAGATAATCAACAAGCGCTTCGTTGATACAACATGTAATTCTAGTTAGCTATGGTGAGCCTCCTTGCTTCCGGAGGGTTCCACTTATACTTTCAGTTGTTAGGATGTCGTGGGTCTTGTCCCGACTTCCATCTTTGTCAGTTAGAGGCTTCATATATAGACAATAGAGTTTCAGAAGTTAATTCATTTATTTTGTTAAATGTTTTAAAGACTTAAGTTGCTTATTTTATGGCGAGTTGAATATATTATTTTTATTCAGTTTTTAAGCTTTTGTATGCTTGAGTTAGTCTTCTGCTTGTAGTCAACCAGGATGAGGGTTCGCTTGGGGACCAGCAATGGTTC